>JAMXBD010003750.1:0-104374 GCA_024138025.1 Combretum micranthum | reverse complement strand
ATATTTTTATAACCTAAAAAATTCTAAAAATTTATTTTATTTTTAGTATTGGGTCTTAAATAGAAACTGATCACGTAAAAACCCGAAACTAACTAAATTTTATGAAAACAAAATTTTATATAATGTACATAATATTATCTAAAAATATAAGGGTTTATAAGAATAATAAAATTGTGTAACGAAATAGAAGTGAATAGTGCAAAAGACTAATTAATTACCGGTAGTAATGAAATACGAATATAATAACAAAATCAGATAATTCTAGTTATCGAAAAATTACAAAACTGATATTTTATAAATCATTATGAAAATACGAGTCTAACGGTACTAATGGTATATTTTTTATATCTCAAGTCTCAGGACACGCTTTTCGAAGTCTGTATTCGAACGGGTTCGAAATAGTTCAAAAATTTACCAATCTAAGATTTTTAAGCGACCTTATATTATTACAAGCTACACTACACACTTAAACTACACCTCGGCCTCTAGGGTTAAGGGCGCAAGATTGCCGGACTTAAACCATTGTATTCCACTTAGGGTTTTCGAGTGATTTTCCGGTTTAGATCTTTGCCAATTTGGAAACTAATATTTTATGTTTATACAACATATTTAATTTGAGAAATTTATTTTAAAATTTATTTTTATAAGTATTTAATATCTCTTAACGTTTTTGGAATTCTTGAATTGAGTTTTATTTTCGAAAGTTTCATTATTTATTTTTTAATAATTTGTTTTTGGGCTTTACATTACTCGATTTTATAAGTCGGAGAGACGTATAGAATTTGTTGTACGTAGTGGTTTTGGAATTGAAGTGTGTTGAGTTCTTATTTTGTTTTTAAGGATTCTTATTTTCCTCAAGATTAAGAGATTTATGGATTCTTTCATGATTTAGGACTAGTTGAAGTTCGGTTTTAATTTGGAAATGATTTTTAGGGTTTATTTTCGAAGTTCATCTTAGAATTATTTACTGAATTTTCTGGGCTTACAAATATGCATGTACATGCCAACATACATCACATACATTCCTAAAACTAAAGCAATAACCATAATTTGTTATCTTTTATTTAGCCAAGCAACCAACATAATTTAGAACCATTTGCAACTAGTCCTAAACCTGGAGTAACTCATGACCCCAATGAAAACCATAGTATAAATTAGTATACATATATAGTTGCGTTCTATAATTAAGCTTATAACGACTCTTAATCTATCGGAATCATCTCCAGGTGCGGCTCTGTAAGCCCCGGAAAATTTCAGTAAATAATTCCAAGATGAACTTCGAAAATAAACCCTAAAAATCACTCCAAATTAAAACCGAATTTCGACAAGTCCTAAATCACGAACGAATTTAGAAACTTCTTAATCTTGAGAAAATAAAGATCTTTAAACAATAAAATAAGAACTCAGTGGTCTTCAAATTCAAAACCACGACGTACGAAAAATTCCATATTTAACTCCGACTTCTAAAAACGGGTAATATAAAGCTCAGAAACAAATTATTAAAAAGCAAATAACGATTGACTTTTGAAAATATAACTCAATTCAAGAATTTCGAAAACATTAAGAGATATTAAATACTTACAAAAATAAAATTTAAAATAAATTTCTCAAATTAAATATGTTGTATAAACATAAATATCAGTTTCCATATTGGCAAAGGTCTAAACCGAAAAATCACCCGGAAACCCTAACTAGAATACAATAGTGTAAGTCCGGCAATCTAGCGCCCCTAACCCTAGAGACCGAGATGTGGTTTAAATATATAGAATAACTCATAGTAATATAAGTTCGTTTATAATTATCAGATTGGTAAATTTTTGACCTATTTCGAGCCTATTCGGATACAGACTTCGAAAAGCATGTCCTGGGGCTCGAGATATCAAAAATATACCAATAGTATTGTTGGACTCGTAATTTCATAAGATTTCCAAATATATCAATTATGAAATTTTTCGGGTTATAAAAGTTACAGTTATAACCTTTTATCGTATTTTCATTTCTACCGGTAATTGATTAGTCATTTGCACTATTCATTTTATTTCATTACACAATTTTATTATTTTATAATGTATACCCTGGGTTTCCTAGTAATCGAGTAAACTTCGAAAACTGGAAAATGAAACCCTAAACCGGTTTAGTTCAAGCTTTGTGAGAAAGACTTAGAAACCTTATATCCGGCTTTTCTTCGGTTTCATATCAAAAGAAATTTTATAAAATAATTTAATATGTAATATTGTTTCAAAGTATTGTAAACCCCAGTTTTTCAAGTAACCAAGATGACTCAAGAACCGGAAACCAAAACCCTAAATCTGGCTTTTCCTCGGTTTCCAATTAAAAAACTTTTATAAGAAAATTTTAATTTTAATATAGTTCTTGATTATATTTTAAACCAAGAAAAGATCAGATTTTAAGAAAATTTCAATTCCGGGTCATCCCGAGACCGATTATAGAAAAGCGTGCCCCGAAACTAGAATTTCAAAAATTTACTTGTGAATACTCATTTGAATCAAAATAAAATAAGGATTTCGAAAATATAAATTTCATAATTTTTCGGCTTTATGAAAAATACAGTTATAGCCTTCTTATTCGTATTTTCTTACTACCAGTAATTAAGTTGTCTTGATTATTATTCATTACTATTCACAAGTACAATCTATGACTACCTATTTGTACACCCTACACTTGCAACACTTACCATCACTCAATCACTTCATTTTCAAAGACTTTTTGTCTCTTGATTTTTAATGTAATTTATGACAATTGATGTGCAAGCTATCAAACAAATCAATCAAAACAAGTTAATCAAAAAATCAAATCCCCCCTTTTCCTCATGCATTGGCCGGCGTGAAACCCCCTCCAACAAGCTCCATTTTGCAATTTTTTTTTAGTCTCATTTAACCTAATTCCATTTAATATATAAGCTACTTTTTCTTTCTCTCACTTCATTCTTTCATTTTCAAACTTTCCAAAAAGATAAAACACTCTCTTTTTCTCTCCTCTCCACTCCCTCTTTGTCGTGAGCCTCTAGTGCTCATACACACACACACACACACACACAACTTTCTTTTATCCTTCATTCATCTCCTATTTTACTTTAAGTAAATGAACTTTTACTCCTACTCATAGATCTTTGTAATGGCAAGGATATTCTTGGATATTTCAACTAAATATCCCCATGATCTCTTGGTAGGGACAAGGAAATATCAAAACAAGAATACCAAACCATCACAAAGTAGATCTAACATTTAAAGGAGCTTTCATGCCAAAAGCTTCATAATTATTCATCAAAAAGTGTTTTGAACAAAAGATCTTTTATAAAAATGTAGTTTTTATGTTTTCAAAACCTATTTAAGCACTTGATATAGTAGATCTATCATTTTACTACTCATATTCATGTAGGCATTTAAGATCTCATCTTTATTTTGAGTTTATGTGCATTAATGGTCTTTAATGTTTTGTCCTTAGTAAATAACCTTTCTAATACATAGATCTATAGATAGATGAGTTAACAAAACCAAAAAGGAAAACACTTTTCATGAAATGAGTTAGTGTAAATTCGGATGACTTGAGAAACCTAGTTTAAAAACCCTTTTATCAACTTCTAAACATGTGTTTTACAAGAAAAATGAAGCCTATAGGTAATAGATAATGTTTGGTAACATTTTTCATAAGTTTAAATGAGTTTTTACTAAAGAAAATTTTTAAAACAAGAGATGATGCCCAATAGAAGTTTTAAGTTCAAAGTCTTGAAAACCAAATTCGTAATAATGGATAGATGATTAGAAAACACTAGTTTTCCAACTTCAAAAATGATATTTTCTTAAATAAATAAAGTCCTTAGGGTATAGGTAAAATAAATACTTAAAGATCTAAGTATAAAATGCATTTTTCTTAAAAGAATCAACTTGAAAATGAAGTTTTCTAAATTCGGATTTTTGGAACTACCCTAGTGTAAGACCCACTTAAAAGTTTACAAATGAAGATTTTATTAAAGAAATAAAGGCCTTAGGATATAACTAATATATGGTTCAAAATTTCTTTAAACAAAGTGGAGTTTTCCCAAAGAAAATCCTTGTAATAAGTAAGTGTGACCAAGTGTAGTAATCTTACTTGTTAAACGATAGCATGATATGATTTTCTAGGAAAAAGTTTGCTTAAATTCTTTAAGTCTAAAAATTTATAACCTTAGACACTTAAGAGTTCATATCATGACATTCATGATAGGGAAAATCATCACCATGGCATTTAGTTCCATTTTTCATGTAGGAATCTCAAGTGCATTTATGAAAACCGCATTTTTGGAATCAACACAACCGTTGTAGATCTGATCCCTCATTTCTGAGGCTTAGATATTTTCAAAACTGATTTAAACTTCATATTTAGAAAGCTCTTCCGAAGTAGATAGAAATCAATATAAAATTTGTAATTCCGAGTTAAAATGACCAAGTTATGGCCGTTTTAAGCTGGAATTCCCGCTTAGGACGCGAATTACGAATTTGATAGTTCGTATGAAGTCATTGGATTAGTTTGAGTTGAAATACTTATTAGAGTATTTCTTCCCTTTTTAGGTAATCTCGAGTTCAACGATTCCCTACCACCGGATTATTATTACTAGAAGACCCGTGATCCAATGGCCGAGTGAGTTCATTTCCTAAGTAATTATGCTCATTGAGTGTGCTTGTAATTGTAGTAGCACTAGACTTAGGTAAAATAAAATTGTTGATGAGAAATGAACTTTTCCTGTTGAATGAATGATAAGTATATCGAGATGAGACTTGTTGAAATAATATTGTATGAGTTAGTATATACTTGGATTGTTTGAAATGCTCTATGATCACTCTTAAATTACATAATGAACTTGCTACGATTCTATAAATAAACTGTACATGCATATCATTTAGTGAGTCACATTGCATTACGAGAATGCTTTTGGTGGGAACAAAAGTATGATCGGGAGGCAGCGGGTCTTCGTTAACATTAAGGATCTACAGGGTCACTTAAGTTAATGGGAAGTGGAGTAGACACTATAAACCAATACATATAAATAGGTGGAGGACCACCTTCGTTAACATCAAGGGCCTATGAGGTCACTTATGCTCATGGGAAGTGGAGTAGACACTATAAACCACAAGAGAAAATATTGGAATTGTAGTCACATGTTTATGGACCACCCCAAACCCCGAATGGAGGGCGTAAATCCATTCACATATGGCTACCGAAAAGTCATATGCTTGTATGTTCACGTGCTTGTGCATTCATATGATTGTTTAAATAAACTTGTTTGTATATTTTACAATTGAGTATATTATTGCGGAAATGAATCTCACTAAGCTAGTGTAGCTTATACCCCAATAGTTGTTTAAATGAGCAGGTTATTCCAAGGATGCTAAGTGGGGACCTAGAAGGTTGAAGCCGAGAATGATTTCGGGATTCCGGCAAGATATAAGAATGCTTGAAGTTTTAGGCTAAGCTTTACGATTTGCTTTGTAATAGCTTTATATAGTGAAGTCTTGGGATGAATGTAGTTGAAGTTTGATGAATTGTATTTTGAAGTATAGGGTTTTGTATTTGGAGTATAGTAAATTTGTATTTCCTTTACATTGTTACTCATTTGTATCAACATAAAATGTATCATTCCGATGTGTCTCCTTTATGTGTTAGACGCCTTATACATAGTATGGAAGCCTTCGTGTGACTGAGGTAGTCATTCTTAGGCTTTAATATTGTGTTTGGAGGACTGCCACGTTTAGGGTACCCTTCGGGGCGTGACAGGTTCTACTCGAGACAACGCAGCAAAAGGATCATCAGGTTGCCAGCGTTAGTATCACCCTCCACCATGGTTTCTTTCTACCATGAGTTTTATACTAACTACAGCCACACACAACCAACACTCAATTCAATTAAAGTTAGATATAAATTAATCAGATTTAACAAATAATCCTACTAGCACAAACATACAAGCATGGTAAGGTCATACCTGGATTTAGTTTCCATGACTTCAATATCACCAGTCCTTCACCATAGATATAAACGCTAATTTAACAAAACCTGAATACAACGTACATCAATTCAAAATCCAATTTCACATTCTTGTTTAAACCCTAACCCTAAAATCTACAATCTCAAAACATAAGATTTTCCATATTAGATTTACACACCTGTCTTCTAAGATCACAACTTAATTTCTTTTCATTACAAAACAACAACAAAATAAATCTCTCCCTCTCTCTCCTATGCATGGTCGGCGCCTTCCCTCTCTCTCATCCCCATTTATTTTTTTCTTCTTCAATTTATTTTATTACATCTAATTTTCCTCCATAAAACTCTATAAATACCCCCTCTTCCTCCATTTCCTTCACATACATATTTTACATAACAAAACTCTCCCAAATTTTCACCACAAATTCCTTTTACTAAAACTCTCTTCCATCAATTTTTCTAAAATTCTTCTTTACACATATATCATGCCCCAAAAGGTACTGTAAACGTAACAGTCCATCATACCATACGAGACTTAGGAATCACTACCATAGTCATTCAGACGTCTAGTATTAGATGTAAGGGGTTCCCTTACAACAATAGAATACTTAAGCAATTAGAGATAGATAGTTTAATTTGACAGAGAAAGCATCAAAATACAAACCATGGATATTCATGATCATTTACAAAAACTAAGGGGCATTCCGCCGCAAAAGAAATAATAGGTCCAAGTAATAATTTTTTACATCAACTCAATTATTTAGGGTTTCCTACGAAAGTATGTACAAAAACTAAACATAAACTTCTAAGGAAAACTCTTATTCTTGCTTTACTAGAGTTGGTCAACTCCTGGGTCGCAACCACAGATAAGGGAACTGCAACAAAAAAAAGCTGTGGGGGTATAAGCTACACTAGCTTAGTGAGTAAATACTTTCAAATACACGTATCTAACAATTTCATACAATCAAGTTGTTTTAATCATCCATATGAAATATAACAACAACATGGGCATACGAGACATATGATCAACCAGAAATCATATGTTGAATGGATTTGCACCCTCCATTTGGAGTTAGCAGATTAACAAATCCTGCAGTACTAACTTTGAATTTACTGTTCCGTTTTATGGCTCACAGGCAACCCATTAACTATACCATTTTATGGATCACGGGCAACCCATTTCATTCATACCATTTATGGATCATGGGTAACCAACATGATTAAATGCATTATCCCCAACGTGAAATGATTATGTCCATGTTGTTGGGAATTTAACGAAAAAAAAACAAGGATGTGCAGCGAAAATGTTTTATTTTTATTTTTATTTTTATTTTGCACCTTAAATTCCCAATTTGCGGATCCATGCATTTAACAAATCTATAACATAAAAGACATGTAATTCGAAAAACTAACCTCCTTTTTCGAATTTCGTATAACTCCTGATGCGGATCTACAGACGCTGCAGTATCGCAAGCATCCTCTACGGTATCCACATGCAAACTATTGTGTGCTAGCACTCAAGAACATGAATCCAATTCGTGTCATAATTATTTTTCTTCTTTTCTCTCTTTTAGGTTTGTAGAATTTCTCTGCCGTCTAATGTGACGTCAAAGAGTTTGACCTAAAAGGCTGTCTATAGATATATATATATATAGACATATAGGACAACTTAAAGGAAACCTTAGAAGATAAATATGATGAAATATTTATTTAATATTTAACAAAATAACATTATTTCATTAAATATTAATTATATGTCATAATCATTTATTATTCTTATACTATTTAAGAATAATAAATATAATAATTCCTATAGGTTTAATTATAAACCCATAATATATTTTATTCGTTCTTTTGTGTGTGACCCTGTAGGTACACTCAATGTTGGTAGTAGCCTTTAAATACCTTTTAAGGCCTATAAGACATAATTGGTCTCTAGCAAGACATTATGCCTACCCAAATTAAGTGAAGATCGGTGATTCGACTTTACCTATTAATAGTCAGTTATTCAGTCCCTTTGTCACATGATATCTTATGATTAATCATAAGGTATGGATCAATACACACTTATATTGATTAATCACTTATTTCTTGAATCCAGAGTTTGATTGATTTAAACAAATGATATTGATAACTCTTAATCAATTCATTTAAGCACGGCATGCATTTCTCAGTCTTGCTCAACAAGAGGCCCAAAAGATATCTCTCTCAAGTAAATGAGAGGGACAAATTCCTTCACGAACACTAACATTCCTTCACATAGCTTATTCCATATCCAAGAACAGTCTTACAATCACTCGATCAAAGATGACAAAGAACTGAATTAAAACAAGGAGCTTGCTATGTAGGAATCCATGGTGTCATTAGGTCAAAGGACTTAAATAACAATGCAATGAGAAATACTTATCATATTGATCCACATGTATTCTCATAATTGGTCATTCCAATACAATGTACTTTTACATGTATTTATGTGCTGAAATGATATCTTATATCCATGATCAGTAAAACATGACTATCATCCAGCCTACATACTAATCTTAATTCATTATTATTCCATATAATGAACAATTAGGGATAATTTAGAATGAAGCTATTTTTACTCTATGGTTTTACTATTAAAATCACATACTTTAATGACATAAGCAATAGCAAGTTCACTCATGGAATTATTTTATCAAGGTAAAAAGGCCAATAATAAACCTCTATAAAAAGGAATGACTCATAATATAAAGATGATAAATATTCACATGACACAAAACCATATGGCCTAGGGCACATTACTAGCACATGTTACTTGTTAATCCGAGTAATCATTAATACAATTTCATTGGTGACTAAGCAATTCGCAAACAATCATAATCATGGCATATGGACATTAATCAATTAATCACCCGGTTTCGATATACTTAACACGTTTTTCTCAATAAATCAAGAAGCATACATAATCCCATAATCACCCATCATGCATTTTCATTTTTATCTTTGCCCATCATTCTAATGCAACTACAAATTACAAGCACAATAAGGAATCATGAATAGGAAGCATGACACACTCGACAATGGTCTCGGTCTCCACTCGCAATAGTCCGAGGGTAAAGAATCTTCCGATTCGAAATCACCTAAATGAAAGAAATACCCAAATGAGTATTTCAAACCAAAACTAATCCCAACTTAACAAAAAAAACTTTCAATTCATAATTTTCGTAGTTAGTGAAATTCCAATTAAAACGGCTATAACTTGATCATTTTAGCTTGGAATTTTGCAAATAAGTAGTTATTGTTTGGCGCTAATGAATTTTGTTAAGATTTTGTTATTCACTAAGCTCTTTTTACTAATGCTCCTTTAGACTATTGTTTCACTGGAATTTAAGCAAGAAAATCAAGACTGAGACCAAGCATAAAGTAGTATAAAAAGTAGACTTATGTATTTATGATTTCAAAGGAAGACCTTGGTTATGTAATAGAGACTTAGTTTAATGTTTATAATAGTATAAGTTATTTTATGTAATCCTCTAAGTTCTTTTGTTAAAATTATTTTGATGAAGTCTTTGAAGACAAAGTTGTAAGGTTATGTGATGACCTTCGACTTTCATAATGTTATGTTTTGTATATAGCTTCTATATATATGCAACATCTTTCTTGTTCTACACAACGTTCGATCCTGTCATCTTTGTCCATTCCACAGGGACATACTAGTTGTACAGTACTCATGTAACTTCCTAAAGGCCTTAGTTGATTGCATGATGTATCGTTACTACTTAGATACCCTATAGGGGGTGTGACAGATTGAGTATAGTAGGTACCAATGATCCATTGGTGTAAACCCTCATATTTTATGTTAAGTGTGTGCTTAAACCTTAAAATGAGATGTCAATTGGAAATCCTAAAAGCTCATTCGAATCTTCATTATCATCTTAAAAATAAGGAGTGCCTTCTTAAAGACCAATCCAGAATTAAATGGCTGACTCAAGGAGATAGAAATACAAAATTTTTTCACAAGGTTTTGACAAGAAGAAAACTTTTGCCAGGAATTTATTGTCTTGATATCAATGGTGATATTACTCATGATGCGGATCTCATTGAAAGACATATATTAGATTTTTATTCAAATCTTTTTTCGTCCAATGGAGCTTCTTTTGTTAATGATTTCTCAGAGGTGGAAGAAGTGATTCCATCCCTAGTATCTTCTGATCTGAATTTGATGTTATGTCAAATTCCATCAGATGATGACATAAGACATGTAGTTTTCTCTCAGATTCAAATGTTGCACTAGGTCCTAATTGCTTTAATGGGGCTTTCTATAAGCAATGCTGGAAATTTGTTGGAAATGAAGTTTGTGCTGTTGTGAAACATTTTTTTATTAATGGATCATTGTGGGAGGTCTTAATTCAAATCACCTCATCCTTATTCCTAAATCTTCTAATGCCATTACCCTGGATAAATTTAAGCCAATAATCCTAAGGAATTTTCTTTTCAAAATTATTTCAAAGATCCTTGCTGACAGATTAGCTTTAATTGCTGCAACAATCATAGGTCCTAATTAATTTGGTTTTCTCAAAGATAGACATATTGAGCATTGTATTGCTGTGACTTCGAAAAACATGAATGTCCTTCATTCAAAATGTTATAACAATAATATGGCTGTTAAAATAGATATCAAAAAAGCATTTGATACTTTAGACTGAGATTTCCTTGATGTTGTGTTGAAGAGTTTTGGTTTTTCTTCCAAGTTTTGTGCTTGGACACAAACTATTTTCATTCTACTAGAATCTCTATTCTAATTAATGGTACTCCAAAGGGATTTTTTCCTTGTTCAAGAGGAGTAAGGTAGGGAGATCCTTTATCTCCATTACTATTTTGTTTGGCTAAGGAGTATCTCAATAGAAAGATTGTTGCTAACTGTGCTGATAGGTCTATTGATCTGATGTATGCTGTGAGGAATACCATTTGTCCATCACATTTATTGTATGCTGATGACATAATCTTATTCTATCGAGCTTCTTTGAAGATATCCGGACGATTAATCTTTATTTGCTAGTTGGTTACACTTTTGGGTCAGCTGGTTAACCAGAATAAATCTGAGATTTTTTTTTAGTCCTCTTATCTCCACCTGCAAACTCAAAAGCTTAGGATCTTGCTGATATGCATCTTGGATCCTTTGCGATTAAATATCTTGGAATTCTCTTATTTGTTGGAGCTCTTAGAAGATCTTATCTTCAACATTGGCTGATAAAATTCTCTCATATTGATAATTGGAAGGGTTCTTCTTTATCAATGGCTGGTGTAAACCCCAGTATTCTCAGTAGCTAAGCAACCCCAGGAATTAAAAGCTAAACCCTAATCCGGTCCGGTTTGAGTCTAGTGAGAGGAGCTTAGGAACCCTAAATCCGGCTTTCCTTCGGTTTCATAATAAAAGAAGTTTTATAAAGTGAATGAAGTTCAATTATTTTCTAAAGTATATTTTAAACCTTTGAAAATTTTAAATTCGGAATTTTTCAATTCCGGCCTTCCCGAGCTCAATTACGGAAAAGCGTGCCTCGGACCACAAACTCAGAAAAATGTTCATAATATTCAATAGAACGTAATTTTATAAGGATTCCAAAAATATCAATTTTGTAATTTTTCGAGCTATAAAAATTACAGTTATAGCTTTTCCTGTGTTTTCGTTACAACCGGTAAAGTAGATGTCTTGTCTACTATTACAAGTAACAACCTACAACACACTACCCATACCCTATTCTTACATCCTTACAACTACTCATTTCAATTTTCTTTTCCAATGAATTTTGTCTCTTAATCAATTATCACATTTATTACATTTTAATTATCTAAATTACAAAATATCAAAATTTCAAACACACAAACACACACACACTAGCTAATGGCCAGCGCCCCCCCTTGCTTCCCCTCTCCATTTGATTTATTTTTACTTAATTTATTCAACTAAAACCCTAATTCACTTAATATATATACTAAATATTCATTCTCTCTCTTCATTTCACTTGTTCAAAATTTCTTCAAGAGAAAAAACCCTCTCTTTTCCTTCTAGTGTGCCGTGAGCTTTCCCCTTCCCTCACTCTCACAAGTTCAACTCATTTTCTTCTCTTTTCTACTCCAAAACTCTTAGACTTTGTTCTTCCTAGATCTTGTAATGGCAAGGCTATATCTTGTGTGTTTTCTCATTTAATCCCAATGAGCTCATGCTAGGGACATGAAAACACATGAACAAGAATATCAAGCCATCACAAGACATGGATCTAGTGTTTAAATGAGTTTATGTTAAGATATCTTCTTGTTCATGCATGTAAAGTAGAGATCTTGTATATATATTGATGTTCATGCCATGAGATCTATGATTCATGCATTATATTTAGTAGATCTAAAGTTTAGACATCCACATCTTCATGTACATGTATGATCATAGAGTTATTTTGATTTCCATGCATTAATGATCATAAAAATGTATTGTATATGTATAGTGATGTTAGCTAGTAGATCTTCATATATAGGAGGTAAGAACATTGAAAAATGAAAGGCTTTGTCAAATAGGAATAGTTGGAAATTCGGATGAAATTAGAACCCTACTTTAAAAGCTACCAAAACCACTTCTGAACTAATATTTCATATGAAAAATGAAGGGTATGTGTAATAGATATCTTGAAAGAATGATTTTCATAAGTTTAGATGAGTTTAGGCATGATAAGAATGTAAAACAAGTAGTGAAGTTAGAATGAAAATATTGATATGTGGATCAATAGTCAAATTCGTAATTTAGGTCCATGCCTACAAGAATACTTAGTATCTAAGTTTAAATTGGATGTTTTATAGGCTAAATGAAGTCCTTAGATAATATATACATGGAGCTTCAAATTTTAATGCATTAAACAAGATTCCCATAAGGAAAATGCAAGAAAATAAAATTTCAAAAATTCGGATTTTTACAAGAGGCTTGTTTAAAAACATGTTTACCAAATGAAAAATGGGAATTTTTATGCATGAATGAAGGCCATGATTAATATAGACTTTAAGAACTCATTTTTAGTTAGATAACAAGTGAATTTAAAAAATAAAAATCAAAGAAACCCTAAAGAATGTAAAGTTGGGAAGAATAGCTTTTTAGAAATAACCTTTATGGAATTTTGTAACAATTAGGAGTTCCTAAGGGTTTATCATCAAAAAATCATCATGACCATGCATATATTGAGTTCTTACATGGCATTCATGTTAGGAATTCATTCTATACCATTCATCCATGAATCATCAACTAGGAACATTTCTCATCAAAAGCAAAACAATTTTTCGGAATTGAGAAAGGGGCAGAACAGAACTGATCCACTTTTTGTGGCCTTACTACTTTCAAAACTTGAAAATAATACTAAAATAGATACTTTCGAAGTAGATAGAGATCGATATAAAATTTGTGAAATTCCGAGTTAAAATGACCAAGTTATGGCCGTTTTAAGTCGGAGCTTTCGCAAATAGCGAGAATTCCGAATTCATCTAGTTTAGATGCATAGCTTGAATTAGTTACATGATGGGAATCTCATTAAGATTATTCTTACTTGGTAGGTGATCCGACAGGACGACACCTTACCACCCGATTATTACTACTAGAAAGACCGGCGTCCAATGGCCGAGTGAGTTTTACTTCCACTCTCAATTAATGATTGTGATTGTAATGTAGTGGCACTAGTGGTGTAGGCAAAGATAAAAATGAATATGCATGATGGGATTATATTATATATTTGTCTGCTGTTGATGTGTGGAATGGAACTTAAGAAATATCGAAACTGGGGGTTAAACTATTGACTGATTAGCTAGTATCTTATATTGAATGTCTGTGATTACTTGTTGGTCACCTAAAAGAATTGAACTAATGTATCTCGACTGCAATGGTAATTGGATTCATTCATATCACAATGGGGATGGAGCATTGGCATTGGTTAGTTTTTCGTAATCCATAAAACAAATATGTTGGTTAATCGTGATCCAAACGAATATGTTGGTTAATCGTGATCCATAAAACGAATTTGTTGGTTAATCGTGATCCATAAAACGAATTATTGTTTAGTTGACCGTGAGCTTAAACGGCGTCGTACCACAGGATTCGTTAATCTGCTAACCCGGATGGAGGGCGCAAGTCTATCCACATATGATTTCCGGCTGGTCATATGTTTGCTGAATTCATTTGTTTGATACATACACTTGCTTGAATAATCACTTGTTTGAATAAATTATACTTAATTGTGATATGGAAGTTCTTACTCACTAAGCTAGTTAGCTTACGCCCCCATAGTTTTTACTTATTGCAGCACGAGTTTATCTGGCTTAGACCGAGGCAAGCCACAGCGCAGGTACCGGAGAGATAGGAGTTTCCCATAGAAGTTTACTTCATTCATTTTGTTTAGACTTCCGTTGGAAACTGAGGACTTGGATGACTGTAATGGACTTGATATTATTTTGTGGGGAATGCCCCTTAGACTTTGTAAAGTATAATTATACGTTTCGGTTTATTATCTATGGCTAATGAATGCCATATTAAACTGTTTAACTCCATTTGTTGAAGTATTCTATTGTCGTAAAGGAACGCTTTACATTTTTATAAGACTCTCGAAGGGCTCGGATAGGGAATTCGAGAGTCTTATCTAGTATGTAGCGGGCTGTTACGTTTATGATACCCTATGGGGGCGTGACAGCTGGCAGAATTGAATTGGTTAAATCTGTTATTTTAGATCCTTCATTCATTCTTTTATGTTGTATAAATGGCTTAGTTCTTTATTAAAACATTTGGAGAAATCGATTCAGAATTTCATATGGACTGGTTCTATTTTTCTCCAAGATGTTAATGACTGTCAATTGAGATCTCTGTTGTGCTCCCAAAGATGAAGGAGGCATTGGTCTAAGAAGATTACATCATATGAATCTTTCTTTGCTTAGCAAATTGGCCTGGAATATTGTTGCTCTGACTCGTTTATCTTTAGATTTTTGAGAAGCCGGTATCATAATGCTGATGGAGAGGCTCGTTCCAATCATGTTCGATCTTCAACCTGGAACTCGATAAAATATTGCCAACCTTTTATTTTGTTGAATTCACAGTAGAGCATTGACATTAATTCGCAACTTAAATTCTGGAATACCAATTGGCTTGGATATTCCATCACTGAAAATTTTGATATCCCAATGAATGTAACGAAAAAAATCAAAGCCAAGATTTCTGACATCTTCTTCAATGGAACATGGCATCTTTCTGATAATTTTTGGCTTGCTTTCCCGTCCATTGCTGAAGATATTGATAAGGTGATTCCTTCCAGACTTCGTCAAGATTATTTAGTATTCAAACTTTCTACTACTAGAGTTTTTTCTGCTCAATCTGCAGCTAATCTGTTTCGTAGAAAATTTCCTAAAGTGGCTTGGCATCAGTCTATTTGGAGAAATCATATTTCTCCTTCAGCTTCTTTCTTATTATGGCGTGTTCTGCATAATAGTATTCCTTCACATGAAATATTGAGGAGTAAAGGATTTAATATTGTTTCCAAATGTTGTCTTTGCTCTGCTGCTGAGGATTAAATTGACCATTTGTTTGTTAAATGTCCTTATGCTCTGACGATTTGGTACTCTTTAGGAAGTTTGTTTGAAGTTCGGCTTGATACTTCATCAACTTTCTAGTCCCTTTTTCTAAGTGCTAGGAAGATGAATTTTTCTTCTCAAATCTTTGCTTTATGGCAGGTTGGTTTTGTTTCAGCTATCAAACATATTTGATTTATTCGAAACCACTTCTTTTTTCATGACTCAGTCACTTCTATTTCATCTTCCATCAGACGCATTTGTTGTCTTATGAATGAGTCAAAGCTCTTTAAGATGGAGAATGTAAATAACTCTCTCTCTGATTTGATGATTTATGTTGTTTGGGCTAAACCTCCTCATGATTGGATAAAAACCAATACTGATGGTGCTACAAAAGGTGCTCCTGGTATTTCAGGGGCTGGAGGTGTTTTTAAAACTATAAAGGTGAAGTCCTAGCTGTGTTCAATGCTTCTGTGGAGATAGGATTTGCTTTTAAAGATGAATTATCTGCAATCATCATTGCAATGTCTAAGATAAATATTTTTTTGCCAGCTCCTATTTGGTTTGAAAGTGATTCAACATATGTGGTTCATTTGCTTAGGATGTGTAGCTTAGAAGTTCCATGGAAATTTAGAGATCAATGGGAAAATTGTCTGCATATTTATAGGGAAGGAAATTCAATTGCAGATAATCTATCCATGAAAGCTCTTAGTCTTTTTGATACCATCTGGTGGAATCCTATTCCTAGTTCTTGTAATATTTTTATCTATAATGATTTTATAGGAAAGGAAAGTTATAGATTTATTTAGCTTTCTTTGTGTAACTTGCCCTGTTCTGGGTTGAACTTTCTTTATATCTTTTCTTTCTGTTAATAAATTTTGACTTTATTGAAACAAAATAAACAAACCCTAGTGTTTACATCCAACAATCCTGTGATCTTAACTCTAGAATAATAAAATTAAGATAATCATAGAATATGGTTCGTAATAATATCATAAAGCCTAAAAGATCAAATTCATTAAAATTTAATTCATTCTGAACCTGAACGAGATCAGTTCTTGAAAAACATGTCTTGGGGCTTGGAATAGTAAAAATATTCCAATAACACAGTTAGATTTGTAATAATATAAGGACTTCAAAAATATCAGTTTCATAATTTTTCAGTAGCTAAAACTATCAGATATCGTACCTTTTCGTGTATTTTCTTAACTACTGGTGTTCATTTGTCTTGTCTACTATTCATTACTATTCACCTTTCTCTACTTTTTCTTATTACCTACTACTTACACTATACAACTAATACAACTTTACATCATTCATAACCCACAATTTAATTACTTTTCATTACAAAAATACAGATTAAATAATTTTCCTCCCCCATTCCTCTACCCCTTCTTTTTTATTTTTTCTTTTATTTTATTATTACATCTGATTTCTCTTCATAAAACTGTATAAATACCCCATCTCCCTCTATTTCTTTCACATACTTCATTTCCTTACCAAAACTCTCCTAAAATATCTCTACAAAATTTCACAACACAAATTCCTCTCTACAAACTCTTTCCAATCTTTCTTCTTCTACTAGCCAATAGGTAAAAGTCCTAATACTTTCTTTAAGTTCATGTAACTTAACATGACCATAATGTGTGTTTTCTAAGACTCATAAGAGTTAAGAAAGCAATAATATACTCATGTTTTATTCTTGTTCATACTTAAATTTTATGTTGTTATGTCAGTGTTAAAATGATTTCTATGTTTATGTAACTTAGCATGACCATAGTGTATGTTTTTTAAGACTCATGAGAGTTAAGAAGGAAAGAATATGTTCATGTGTTGTTCTTGCTTATATAATTTATTTATGATGTTGTTATATTATTATTGCTCTTACTATGCTTTCTTTTTTTTTTTTTTTTGGTACTAGTCTTTTCTTAGCTCTAGAATGCCTTGAGACTCCCAATACTTGACTTTATTATTATGATTATTTGCTCTTGATATCTCTTTCTATCTTGTTATGTGTAATTACTATCTTTTCATGGCCACATAATTATATTCATGCATGATTAAGATGTTGTTGTCTTAATAAAAATAAAAAGGGCTCTTTCTTTAATAAAGAAAACAAGACTAAACTCACTTCAAAATGAATTTTTTTTTCACTTAGCAAATATTTCCCATCGAAGATTTAGAAAATTGTTCTTAAAAATTCTTTTAAAAAATTTATGCAAACTCATCATGAAATTCTAAAGTGTCAATAAAGAGGATTTCATAAAAAAAAAAAAAAAAAACTAACTAAATGGAGATACATTTTCTTTTAAAAATGGTAACATGAAAATTTTGGGTTATCAAAATTTTTCATAAAAACTTATTTTTAAGAATTTTTACTAACTTCATAATACACACCAAGAACTAGACAAGTTTTCAAAAATTAAAGTAAAATCAACTCACTAGTTTATCAATCCACTTAGAAAAATAAAAATTGGCCAAAGAAGGTCAGCTCTAGAAATGATAAACTTATTTGCTAAGGAATAGAAAAATATATATAAAGAGGAGATATATTTATAACGTAACTCAAAATCTTAAGAAATCATCAACAACTTGAGAGAAAATTTTTGAAAACTTTATTTCCAATCACTAGAAATAAAAATTAGTAGATATCTTAAAGAGACCAAGTTATTGAAAATTAATTTATCTTTGGAAGGATAGGAAACGGAGTTATAAAAGAAAGCACTTACTTATAATAATTGTCACACCAAAGGGTACCCTAAACGATAGTCCACCACACTCGATATTTAAACTCAAGTATGATAACCGTAGTCACTCCATGAGCTTAAACCCCAGGTGTAAAGCTCACGTTCAATATATAGGGAACAATACTTTGAACCAAAATAGTTTAAGAAGACTAGTGATAAGAATATAAATCATAACAATTATAACTAGATTAATCTATTACAAGATCTAAGGGCATACTCCATCAAAATATTAAGAGTCCTAGGTTTTCAAAAGTCTCTTATAATAACATGTATAGATATAAGATTAAGGAGATTCTACTAGAAGTCTATGCCTACTATATAGGTCCCGACTTCTTCAAAAAGCTTCTTAAATTCCAAAAGCTATACCTGAGGAAAGTGGCCTCTCGAGAGATAGCCATAAATAATCATACTGCAATAGGAGACTATAGGGATATAAGCCTACGAGCTTAGTGAGTTTCACTTCCAGATTAAATACTTTATCATACAATAGGGCATACAAGTTATATTATCAATCATATGAAATGCACAAACACGTGAGCATATAATATAAGACTTTCCGAGAGTTTTATGTTGAATGGATTTACGCCCTCCACTCCATTGGGTTAGGTGTCTCAAGCCCATACAACCATAGATTTCGATTTTTCCCATTTACATTGTGGTTGATTCAGGTGCCCACCCACTCACAATTTTGTAGTTGATACATGTGGCTGCACCACTACCATTTCAATTCCGACCATTACGCCAACATTCAAGTTTATAGGCCCCTCATTGCCAGCTATTATGCCTTCTTCTTACAAAGGTATAATAACAAATGCAATGTGACTCAACATATGGAATGCATGGTCAATTTGATTATAAGATTATGACATATTAATTAACGATTTATGGCAATCATAGATATTATAGACACTTCAATTCTATACTAAATCATACAAATTTTACAACAATTCCATTTCGATATTCTTATCATCAATTCAATCAAATAGAATTCAATGCACATTCCAATTTTAGCTTGCCCTAAATGTAATGCCACTGTCATTACAAGCACAATTATAAGCATATAATTTAACGATAGTGGACTTACTTTGCCATGGTGCGAAAATCCACTTAATCGTAATAGTCCTCGGGAAGGCCTAGTTCGTCTCCCAAGTCTCCTAATCAAAGAAATAACTCCAATGAGTATTTCTATGAAGTTTAAGTGAACTTATAAATTCTATTCTAATAAGTTCATCAAAGTTCATCTAAGAGGAAATTCCAACTTAAAACTGTCATAACTTGGTCATTTTAACTCGGAATTTCGCATATTATATACTGATTTTTACCTATTCGATGAGAGCTATCTATTTCTAAAGTTATTTTCATCAAAAAAGGTCATTTGGTCCATAAACAGTAGGGTACAAAATGCTATACAAAATTCCCATCCCACATATCAACTCCTAATTTCAATCCAAGCATCATTCCAAAACTTTGATAAATACTTAGCTATCATTATACCTTGAAAGACTCTTTTATATACATATATGACTCAGTATCATGCATAATTCATGGTTGTTGGTAAATATATTTCCTCATGTACTTAGATAATGCTTAATAGGATGTACAAGAACTATTTTCCTAACTTTTTTTCTACCAAGTGCATCATGTGTATATGCAATACCTACAAGCTATTATCATGGATATTATGAGATGAACTATCTATATGCATACCCTTAATGATATGATATCAAGAATTCTTTTAGAAAGCTTCTGCTTTGCAAAACCTTTGAAATTACTAGATTTAAGAAAGCTAGTTTTATTTCTTCCAAAATCATACTTGCTTTTATCAAAACGCAACCTTGATGACCTATATATCTAACACCTTCATTATTTTAATAAAATTCTTCATTTTGGAGTTGGAAAATAGATGTTTTTTATAGGGGTTTACCAGTTACGAATTTTACAAATTTTTTTTAAGGAATAAAAACATTGTTTAATCTATACTTTAAAACCTTTCTTTGTTTAAGATTATACTTTGATAAATTTCATTTATCCTTGTCAAAATTAGGTCTTTATTACATGTATTCCCTAGGACTTCTATTTTTCCATAAAAATACTCATTTCGTCATTTGGAATTAGGTGTTTAAATAGAGGTCATTTCTAAATCCTAATTTTGAAATTTATATTTTAGATTGTTTCTTTTGTAAAACTTGTTTAATCTTTCTAAAACTAATTCCTAACCAAACTACTCCTTAAGGCTTCCATTTTTTAATAAAATTTTGTTTTGAGGTTGAAAAATGGGTTTTTACATATCAAGCTTTCCTTATTACGAATTTAAATTTGTTATTGGGATTGAAACATAATGTTAACATACCTTTTGTAAACTTTTCTTGTTTTGAAATATCTCTTAGTAGATCTAAGCTTTACTCATCAAAACCACTCATTTATGATACCTATTCCCTAAGCCTTTCATTTTTAATGTAAAATACACATTTTGAAGTTGAAAAATATCTTTTCTAAATAGGGTTCTTTTTAGATCGAATTTCTAAAATTTATTTTTGTTTGAAACTAAAATAGATCTCAAGCTTTCTAACACTTTCCCACTATTAACACTACTACAAGTTCTTTATGTGCATAAAACAAAAACCTAAGGCATTTATGAAATCAAAACAACTAAATCTAGTTTATTGTACTAGTCATAAATGCATATACACTATAATCATTATGTAGATGTGGTTAAATGACAAATACAAGCACAAAACATTAATAATAACAACATAACTTAATAATAAAGCAAAATAATAGCAAAGCAACATAAATAACAAGATCTATGACATTATGATGGTAAGGATCTCATTTCAAGTGTTTTCACATCCCTAGCTTAAAGCTTAAGGGGATTTTTTAGTGATCCACACATGAATGATCTTTCCATTACATGTATTTGAGATGGTAGGGTATTGATCTTACCTATTAGATATGTGGAGCTAGAAAACATAAGAAAAACAAAAGAGTGTGTGTGTGTGTGTAGAAGGGGAGGGTCACGGCACAAAGAGAGGAGAGAAGAGAGAGTTTTCAAAGTTTTTCTAAAAGTGAAAATGAGGAAAGAAAGAAAATGAAAAGGTGAAGGCACAAAGGGTTTTATATAGAAAAATAGATTATGGTTTGTGTGTTAAATAAAATGATGAAAATAAAACAAATTGAGAGAGAATAGAAGGAGAGGGGGTGCTGGTTTTGGAGTGTATGGGAGAGAGAGAGAGATATGTGTGTTGTGTTATGTAATTTTCAAACTTAAATAAATAATTTAAGTAGTAAAATTTGTATTGGAAAAGTAAATTATAAGAAATAGGGTATGGGTAGTTGTACTTTATGAATAGTTGATTAGAAATCAAAAAGTAGATTAAATAATTAAAGTACCGGTCGTAAAGAAAACACGATAAAAGGCTATAACTGTAAATTTTATAACCCAAAAAATTATATAACTGATATATTTGGAAATCTTATGAAATTACGAATCTAACGGTATTGTCACGCCCCAAAGGATACCCTAAATGCGACAGTTCGCCACACTTTATCTAAACTCAAGTATGGCAATCTTAGTCACCATGAGTTTAAACACCCGGTGCAAGACTCACGTTCAACATATAGGGAACCATACTTTGAATCGAAATAGCTGAAGGAGACATACATAGCGATAAGAATGTAAATCATAACAGTTATAACTAGATAAATCTATTACATGAGCTAAAGGGCATACCCCTGTCAAAATATTAAGAGTCTATAAGTCCATAAAAGTCTCTTACATCAACTATTATATATATATATATATATATAGATTAGGATATTCAACTAGAAGTCTATTCCTACATCTAGGTCCTAACTTCTTCAAAAAGCTCCTTAAGGTCTAAAAGTTGTACCTGAGGAAAGTAGCTTCTCAGAGATAGCCATAGATATCATACTACAATAGGAAGCTATAAGGGTATAAGCTTACGAGCTTAGTGAGTTTCACTTTCCAAAATTAAATACTCAATAACAAAAATATATAATATATATATATATATATATCAGGCAAGTTATATCAACAACCATATGAAATGCATAGGCACGTGAGCATACAATATATAAAACCTTCCAGAAATCTTATGTTAAATGGATTTACAACACCTCCATTTGGGGTTAGGTGTTTCAGGCCCATACAACCATAGATTTCAATTTTTCCAATTTGTATTGTGGTTGATATAGGTGCCCACACACATACATTTTCAATTCCGGCCCTTACACTAACATTCGAGTTTATAGGCCCCTTGTTGCCCAGCTATTATGCCTTTTTCCCACAAAGATATAACCTATGCAATGTAACTCACATATGGTATGCATGGCCAATTTGATTATAAGATTATGGCATATTAATTTAACAATTTATGGGCGATCATAGATATGGTAGACACTTCATTCTATACTAAACCATACAAGTATTTACAATAAGCTCATTTCGATATTCTTATCATTGATTCACCAAGTAGAGCTCATATATATACAGTCAAATTTTTATCTTGCCCTAATTCTAATACCACTAACATTACAAGCACAATCAGAAGCATATAATTTAAAGATAGTGAACTCACTTTGCCATGACGCGAAAATTCACTAATCGTAATAGTCCTCGGGAAGTTTGAATGAACTTATAAATTATATTCTAACAAATTCGTCAAAGAGGAAATTCCAACTTAAAGCGGTCATAACTTAGTAATTTTAAATAAGAATTTCGCATATTATATACCAATTTCTACCTATTCGACGAGAGCTATCTATTTCTAGAGTTATTTCCACCAAACAAGGTCATTTGGTCCATGAAAAGTAGGGTACAGAATACCATACGAATTTTCCATTCCATAATTCAACTTCTAATTTCAAACCAAGCATCATATTAAAGCTTTGATAAATACTTAACTATCATTATATCTTGTAAGACTCTATTATATACATATATAACTCAAAATCATGCATGACTCATGGGTGTTGGTAATTCTAATTCCTCATGTACTAGATAATGTAAAATAGGATGTGTAAGACATTATTTTCCAAACTTTGTTTCTACCAAGTGCATCATGTATATATGCAATACCTACAAGCTACTTTGAAGGTTATGAGATGAACTATCTATATGTATATTCTTAATGATATAGCACAAAGAATTCTTCTTGAAAAACCTTTGTGTTGCAAAACTTTTGAAATTTACTAGACTTAAGAAAAATGGTTTTTCTTTCTTATGAAATCACACTTGTTTTTATTAAAACTCACCTTGATGACCTCTCTACCTAGCACCTTCATAATTTTAATAAAAACCTTCATTTTGGGGTTGGAAAGAAGATGTTTAAATGGGTGGTTTACCTAATTACAGATTTTACAAAATTTTTAAAGAATGAAAATATTGCTTAATCTATTCTTTGAAACCATTCCTTATGTAAACCCTCAAATTTTTGGAATCGGTTTGACATAAAACCCTTAACCAGAAGTCAAACGGAACCCTAAAGGTCAATAAAACCCTAGTTTACCGTAACCGCCTAAGTCCGGCATTGCCGTTTTCTTTGGCCTTAGAAAACGAAGTTAGAATAAGTATCTAGAATAGTTCGTGATAACCATAGGTTTTATAAAAATATTAGTTTTGCGAATTTCGAGTGTCCTTTGAACCCGATCAGATACAGTTCTCGAAAAACGTGTCCGGGAGCCCGGAATAGTAAAAATATTCTGAATACACCGTTAGACTCGTAAAAATATAAGGTTTTCAAAAATATCAATTTCATAATTTTTCGGTAGCTAAAAATAACAGATATAGCTATTATACGCGTATTTTCTTACTATCGGTACTTGATTAGTCATATCTACTTTACATTACACTATTCATTACTATTATGCACTATTCTTTTCCCTCTACTTTATCTTATACCTACTCTTACACACTACATAACCTATAATTCTTACTTTTTACCTTTCCCATAACTTTATTTCACATCTACCTTACATATTACATCTTTTATTTAACAAAAATCAAAAAAATAAAATCTCTCTCCCCCTCTCATCAATATGGCCGATGCCCCCCCTCTCTCCATCTCCTCAATTTTGTTTCAATTTTTATTTATTTTAATCACACAAAAAAATCACTCAACATTTTCCTATAAATACCCCCTCCTCTTTCACTTCTTTCACACATTCACTACCCACAAATTTCTTACCAAAACTCTCTCAATTTCACCTTTCAAAACTCTCTCAAAATACCATCCCAAAACTCTCTCAAAATAACCCCAAAACAACTCCTACCTACAACAAAAACCCATAACCACATACTACTACCAAAACCTTCTTTAGGTAACTACCTTCTTTTATTTTCTTCTTCTTCATGTTTTGTAACTTTACATGACCATAGTGTGAGTTTCCAAAGACTACAAGTTATGGAAGCTACATTATGTTCATGTATTGTTCTTGTTCATGAAAATCTATTTATGTTTATTATTTTTGTTCATATTATTGTTAATATATCTAAGTATTATTATCTATATATATGTAAATATTCTTTAGAGCATATAAGCTCACTTGCAATTTATTTATTTCATGCAAAGCAATTTATTTATTTATTCCATTGCAATTTATTTATTTATTCCTTGTTAAATTAAGACTAGTCTCTAGTCTTAGATTTGTCCTCATCAAGTCAAAACAAGTTTTCTTTCTTTCATTTTATTTTACTTTGGGACTAGTCTACTTCTTAGTCCCAGGAGCCTTGAAAAAGCTAAGACTCTAATACTTGACTTTATTACTTATGTTATTTTGCTTGCTATTATTCTCATAATTCATGTTCATTTAAATTGTTGTCCAAAATTTCAAGTTCTAGAAATAATTGACAAAAAAGAGATTTCGATATATGGTTTAAAAACAAAAATAAAGTCATCTCTTTTTCAAGTTACAAAAAGAACTCACTATAATTTTGGAAACTACTTTTACTATAAAAAGTTCTTAAATCACATATTATTCCACATTGTTTTTATAAAAGAAAACAAATTTTTATGCGTGGATGATTTCAATGAAAAACATAAAAAGATAAGTTTAATATAAAATTTTTTCAAATAAATAAACAAAGGAATTTGTACAAGAAAAACGAATAGGGATAATAGTGTATTTTCTAAAAACTCTAAAATAGTATTAGTGTAGAAAACTTAGAAAGAAGAAAAATTTATTTTCAAAAAGTTACTTGGATATTGTAGACACCCAATTTTTGCCCAATTAAAAAATAGGTTTAAGTTTACAATAAATTAATGTCATGTTGAGTTCATAAAAAATATAATAATAATAATAAATAATAATAAAATAATAATAATAATAAATAGTATAATAAAAAAAGAGAATATAGAAAATAGAAAAATAAAAAAAATAGAGGAATAAAATAAGTATAATCAAATAATCAAATGAATAATAGTAATGTAAATAAAATATATGTAGGAAAAAATTAAAATAAATATAAAATTATTTGAGCTCGATATAACATATATTTTATTAGCCTTAAGTATTAGTGGTTTGGCTACCTGACCAAGGCACAGGCCAACGGCCTAACGGTTCAAACCATGGACACACTAGGTTCAGGAGCAAGGCGACCCGGGTTCGATCCCAGCCCAAGGCAGATTTTGCCTCCTTTTTTGTTCATTTTTTTTCCCAAAAGACACATCGGTTCATCCACTTTGAGACACCATTTGATCAATGAATCTTTGTTTTTTTTTCGAAATTAAGTGTACAGACACAAACTAGGCATGTGTCACGCCCCAATGGGTACCCTAAACGTGACAGTCCGCGACACTCAATATTAAAGTTTAAGGATGACAGCCTTAGTCATTCCAAAAGCTTTTATATTAAGTGTAAGGCTTACTTTCACAATTTTAGAGGACCATATGTGGAATAATGTAGCTTAAGGGGATATGAAAACATATTAAGAAAAGAAGAATCATAATAATTATTTGTCCATGGCATAAATTTTTCAAACTTAGGGACAACTCCCTTAATCTATTATATACATATTAACATGCTAATGCTAAGCTACACTTTATTCAGATTCTTAATATTCAAAAGGGATTACCTGCCCACAGGGTCCACGTGGCCTTAACCATAAGTACGGGAACTGCAAAAGATAGCTATCGGGGTATAAGCTACTAGGCTTAGTGAGAACTATTTCCATAAATAACTTCTTGTAATAAGATTCAAACAAGTTGGTTAACCACACATATGTAATGCATCAAACACGTGGGCAAACAATCATATAGCTTTCCGGGAACTATATGTTGAATGGATTTACGCCCTCCATTCGGGGTTTGGTGATACTCAAAACAAGTAGTTTTAATAATAGAAATTTAAGCTTGCGAGCACACATCGCCAAGCATTCAATAAAAACTTTTATACTTGCGAGCACTCATCGCCAAGTATTCCGAACCTACTTGATTTGACCTTGCTTTCGGATCAACCGCCAAGCATATTCCATTAAGCCACCAAGCAATCGCTTTCGGATCTTCCGCCAAGTGTTGCTTTCGACATGAGCCTACTATCCTCCTCACCCAAGGATAATAATCCAACCATGCAATGTGACTCACTTCGTGGTATGCATGAGTCATTAATTTATAAAGTCATAACATAATTATTTTCAACTTTAAGGTGATCAAGGAATTTCACACAAATCAATATTAACTAAAACAATCACTTAGAACAATTCGGGCTTCGATATCTTAGAATTCTTTCAAGGAATTATTTTACATGCATATCGGTTTTTCTTTTCCTAACTCTAGTGCCACTAATTTACAAGCACAACAAGTATAGCATTTATTGGAAATAAACTCACGATGCCATTGTCGTCTATTCCTCTAAGCGAATGAGTCGATCACACACTCCACTTAATCGTAATAGTCCTTGGGGTAAAGGAATCCTTCCTCGGGGTTACCTAACCAAAGAAAATACCCACAATGAGTTTTTCTTGAAGATTTTCTTGAATTTTGACAAAACAATGTCAAAAAACGTTAAAGTTCGTATAGAAGAATGTTCCAACTTAAAATGGCCATAACTTGGTCATTTTAACTCGGAATCGCGCATATAATATACCGATTTCTATCTACTTGAAAAGATCTACCCGTTTCTAAAATTATTTCCCACAAACAAAGTCATATAGGCTCTGAAAAGTGGCAACAAAATTTCACCACGGATTTCCAAAAAAAATTTGGTTCAAGAAATCAAATTTGTTTGATAAATACTTAGTTATCTATATAGTTGAAAAATTCTTTTTGTAACTATGTAACTCATATTTAAGCATGCTCAAGTGTCTTGTTGTCCATTTATTTTTCTTAAGTAAAACAATGTCGGTTTGAAGCTTTTCGGAAATTGTTTTTGTGAATTTCTTTGAACGAATACCTTGTTTTTTATTTTCTAAAAACGTTTTATGTTGGTTTCCCAAGTGACTTTTAAAAATAAAATTTTTACTTTCTAAATTACACTAATAATATTTTGAAGTTTTCTAGAAAATATTCTTTTCTTCATTTTCTTGTTTGTAAATTCCTTGTTTACTTGTTTGGCGAATCTTTACTTGATATTTCTCATTCTTTTTCTCATGTCTCTATTTCGAAACAATTACCCATGCATGAAAATTTGGTTTATCCTATAAAAACAAAGTGGACATTTAAGGACTTTTCGAGAAAAACTAATTTCTATAATTCTATTATTTTCTTCTTGTATCTGAAAAGGAATAACGTTTTATTTTCAGCAATTTTTCTTTGCCTATTTGTTTGCAAAGGTCTTTATTAAAATTTTCGTCATCCATCTTATTTTCTTTTTATGAAAGCCATTTTTGTTGACAAATATTATTTTCTTTTTGAAAAACAAGGTAGACTAACAAGAATTTAAGTAGCTTTTTAAGTAAAATAGTTTTATCTTCATAGTGAATTTTTTTGTAGCTTGAAATGAATGAGTTTATTTTTGTTATTTATATTTTTATGTTTCACATGAACCTTATTCCTAAGTGAAAAAAGCTTTCTTTATCTCATTATCTTTAGAAAATAAAGCTTTTTGGACAATATAAATGATCATGATTATGAGGATAATAATAAACAAATAACATAAAGAAAATAATAAGCAAGTATTGGAGTCTTAGCTTTTTCAAGGCTCGGGACTAAGAATAAACTAGTCCCATAAAGAAATAAATGAAAGAAGAAAAGCTTGTTTTGACTTGATGAGGACAAGTCTAAGACTAGAGATAGTCTTAATAACAACTTGGAATAAATAAATAAATTGCAA
Source organism: Combretum micranthum (assembly GCA_024138025.1). NCBI lineage: Eukaryota > Viridiplantae > Streptophyta > Magnoliopsida > Myrtales > Combretaceae > Combretum > Combretum micranthum. The sequence continues at coordinate 75,794 of JAMXBD010003750.1, read as the reverse complement.
TGGAAAAGTAAATAAATGCTTTGCATGAAATAAATAAATTGCAAGTGAGCTTATATGCTCTAAAGAATATGTATAGATATATAAACAATAATAAATCAACATAAACATAATGGATTGGCATGAACAAGAACAATACATGAAAATAATGTAGTTTCCAAACTTGTAGTATTGGAAACTCACACTATGGTCATGTAAAGTTATATGAATGAAGAAGAAGAAGGAATTAAATGGGTTACCTAAAGAAGACTTTGATGTGGTTATGTAGTTATGTGTTTTTTGTTGTTGGTGGAAGTTGTTGTGGAATTATTTTAAGAGAGTTTTGAGGTAGTAACTTGAGAGAGCTTTGAGAGAGTTTTGGTATGAATTTGTGAGTAGTGAATGTGTGAAGAAGTGAAAGAGGAGGGGGGTATTATAGGATTTTGAGGAGTGATTTTTTGTGTGATTAAAATAAATGAAATTGAAGCAAAATTGAGGCATGTGGGCAAGGGGAGGGGGGGGGGGGGGGGGGGGGGGGGTTGTGGGGCGGCGCCGGCCATTGAGTGTAGAGGGAGAGAGTGATTTATTTTTTATTTTGATAAATGAAAGATGTAATGTGTAAGGTAGATGTGAAATAAAGTTATGGGAAAGGTAAAAAGTTAAATTATAGGTTATGTAGAGTGTAAGTAGGTGTAAGAAAAAGTAGAGATAAAAGAATAGTGCAGAATAGTAATGAATAGTGTAATGTAAAGATATAACAATTAAAGTACCGGTAGTAAGAAAATACGCGTATAATAGCTATATCTGTTATTTTTACTTACCGAAAAATTATGAAATTGATATTTTTGGAAACTTATATTTTTACGAGTCTAACGGTGTATTCGGAATATTTTTACTATTCCAGGATTCCGGACACGTTTTTCGAGAATGTGTGATCGGGTTCGAAGGACACCCGAATTTCGCGAAACTGAAACTTTTATAAACCTATGGTTATTACGGACTATTTGAGCTAATTATCCCAACTTCGTTTTTCCGGGCCAAAGAAAACGCAAGGCCGGATTTAGATTGATACGGTAAACTAGGGTTTGTTGACCTTTAGGGTTTCGTTTGACTTCTGGTTAGGGTTTTGTGCTAAACCGATTACGAAAATTTTAGGGTTTGCAGCATGGGATACGTCACATCTGTACATAATTCATGTATTATTTCATTCCAAAAGGCATTTTAATTAAGGCATGAAAATTGGGAAAAAAATCGATGATGAACATGTTTCTTCAATTCGAAAATGTGTTAAATTGTGTCCTTTGATCAAATTAAAACACACTTAATCGAAGAGTCATGATGTATAAACACATGTTTCGTGATCAATTTGAACTAACAATAACGAATCGAGTCCCAATTTTGAATCGTTATTATTTGAAAAAATACAAACGATTCGTGATTCAAAATTGAACCATCATAAAGCTTCAAAACGACAAATTGATTCGAACTCTATAAATAGGATCACCACACAAGCCAAAAACACAATTCAATTTTCGAAAATACACATTACAACATCAAGATCAGAAAATAGGAGTGAAAGCGTTCAAATTGCAAAAAATCAAATTCAAAGTGATTGAGAGAATTTCGATCCAATTAAAGAGTGTTAGGATCATTAGGGAAGTGTTTTTGATTGATTAGAGTGTTTGAATTGCTCGAATTTGCAATTTTGTGTTCTGAAAATTTTGGAATTTTTACTGTGCGCGCCGTCAGTCATCACGAACCACCACCTCGGCCGATCTGGGCGCAAACCACCACCTCCACGAGATCCACCGTGCAAGACACGTCGGGCCGACAAGGATTCGGAGGTCAAGCACCACCACAACGCCGGAATCCGCCTGGAAAAAGGACACCATCGTCTTCTTCACCCGATTGGAACGATCCAATCCGAGATCCGACCCGACTCCAACCCGGATCAAGTCCGCTCCACAGATCTGACGGTCCGTGCTCAATCTTCAGATCGGACGCTGTGATCAAATCGCAGGATCAACGTCCCAGATTCAGTCAATCCTATCGGACGTTCCTGATTCAATCAACGATCAACGATCCAGATTTCATCCGAGTTAATCCAACGGTCCAGGTTAGTCCGTAATTTATTTATTTTATAAATATTGTTTTTTAATTACAAAAATTATAAAAAAAATTATTAAAAATTCAGAAAAATCCCAAAAAATCCAAAAAATTTCTAAAAATCAGAAAAATATTTTATTTATTTTTTTAGCAAATTTGATATTTTTTGAATTTTTTTGAAAAATATGTTAATATATACATGCATGTTTTGATATTTTTGATTTTTTTTTTGTATGAATGTGTTAATATGTATATGTGTGTTTAGATATAAAAAAATGCATTAATGTGTATATGTGTGTCTTGATATCTATTGAATAATTTTCATGAATAGGTTAATATGTGTATTTGTTTTGATTAAAAAAAAAATTGTTTTCAAAATTAATAAAAAGACTTAGAAAAATCTTATTTTTATAAAATAATAAAGTGATTAGATCTTAGAATCAGAATTAAAAGAGTTTTTTTTTTAGATAAATTCAAAATTTATAAAAACTTAAAGTGGAAAAAGTTCTTAAAAATCAAAATTAACAACAAATTTAAAGTTCTTTTTTATAAAAGAACTACGTTTTGTCTGATCTCGATTAGCGAGTACGTAGGCACCTTGGGGCGACATTAAAAAATATAAATTATTTATTTATTTATTTTGTTTATTATTTAGTTAATTAGATATTATAAGTTTAAATACTATTAGTTTGTTATTTTTTTTAAAAATTTAAATATGGTAAAAATGGATTTGATATATTATTTCTTATTAATTAATTTTTCTTTATAAATATTTAACTTTTGATTATTTCTGGATGTAATTATAAGTTTTTTTTATATATATAATTTTGAATGTTTTGCTTTTCTTTGTAATATTATAAGTTTTCTAAAAATTAAATAGAAAAATTATTAAAAATGATTTCTGACTTATAAATATTGTTATTATTTTTTATATTCTTTTTGCAAGTTTTTAGAAAAGGATAAATTCTAAATTTTAAACTTAAAGTGGTAACCGCTTAGGTTTTAATAGGTTAGCCCCCGGACTCAGATATCTGGTATTTTTTTAAAGTTTGGTTTTAAAATCAAATTTTCCGCAGACTAGTGGCTAAGTTAGGATTAACCGACCCATTAATCCTAACTTTTCATTTTTTTTCCGATTTTTATCGGTTGGCGACTCCAAAATATTTTCAAAATTAAATTTCTTTTAATCCCTAGTCGAGGATTCATGTTAAATGGGTTAGGGTTTAATGAATCGGGTTAAAAGAAATGAACCGGATGATTTTCAAAATTCAGGCTCGACAGCTTGGCGACTCCACTGGGGACTCGCTTATTTTTTTTTAAAAAAAGAGGGCTAGCCACTTAAGTTTAAAATTTAAAATTTATCCTTTATTTTTGTATATTGTGTAATTATCTGTTTGTATGTGTTTTGTATATATGTCTGTAACTTAGATTTTAAATTAGTTCATTTCACTTGCATATGCATTTGCATTATGCACACAATGTGTGCTAGATACGGTCGAACCCAGGCCGTCTTAAGAGCCTAAGCGAGGAGTTCGAAGTAAGGTCCGGGGGCTGTGGTTTCCACCCTCTAGATCAAGAAAAGACTCCCACTCCGGTTTAGCCTTATGATTTGCTAGACCGGGGAACCTATAGAACCTTACCAAATCATGCATTCATGGGATTTGACCAATTTTTTTAAAAAATGGAGTTGTAAATTTTTTAAATTTAAATTTAGGATTTGTCTCCTAATAGGGTCTTTATAAATCCTCAGGAAATGATTTCCTCGAGTTCGGACAGTAGCGATAGCCTATGGGCTCGTCTCATCAAGGAACCCCGAGTAGAGACTTTCAAGGATCCAATGCTGTTACTGGACCGATGGTTGGTCAGTTTTGACCCCGATCAACAATCATTCATTAAGGATAGGTTGGGCCCGATCCTCAATTTACCTAAGGTCCAAGTTCCATTTACCATGTTTCGAGCCCTTGTTCATCTCTGGGAACCCAATGAAGTGGCATTCCGTCTAGGTCAACACGTGCTAAGTCCTACCATTGAAGAATATGCTAGGTTGCTTCAAGCCCCACCCACTTCCGAGGGATCTATGTACCAAGCCTTACTCAAGTCCGATCCGCATCATTTCAGAATTTTTGGGATTAAAAAGAGAAGCAGTAATTGAAGCCATGAAGGGTTGCAATGAATTCTCCATCCGATTAACTACCTTGATGGATTGGTTTGGAAACTTTGATAATTACATAAGCAACCGAATTCCTTTACGGTATCAGTTGTGACCTGGAATGAAAACAGAGTTAATGCTTTCATAGTGGCTGCTTTTGCTACCATACTCTTTCCACATGGGAACCTGTTCATTCACTTCCGAGTCATCGAGCTTGTAGCACAATATTAACTGGCAAGTCATATGTTCCCGCCCTTCTAGCAGAACAAATCAGAAGTTTGAATCACATCAAGTCTAAGGGCAGGGGCAGTTTCAAGGCAAGCATGCATCTGTTGATGGTTTGGTTTGCTAGTCACACCAAGTACTACGGAAAAGATCTAGCTAATGGGTCCCTTATCCGCCCGATTATGATCTCATCCAGTCTTTTGCTGAACGGGTCCATATGGAAGACAATGAGCCTTTCTGGTCTATACTTGCAATATTTGAAGACATGAGACCTGAAGACTTTATGTGGCAAGCCCGTTGGTTTAAGTGTCCCGTTGCTATCTTAGTTGCAAGAATACCTAACTGTGCCTCTGATTGGAATCACTGGCTGTACGGGCTATTACCCCTCAAGTGTTATCCGGCAATATGGCATGCTACAAGACATTACTGTCAAGCCGAGTTGGGACGAGTTATTCTCGACTATATGGATCCAACCTGACCAGATAGCAAAGCAGTCCAAGGTAAACCAAATAAAAGCCATCTGGGATGATAGAGAAATCAAGCCAGTTTTCGAAGTCGAGCCAGAAAATAAAGTGACTCGGGATTATAGAGCAACCAGGTGGTACATAGCCAATCAAATGAAGAAGAATAAGGACATCCAATATGAAGCTCCTAACATTCTTGAACCAGCACCACCTGAACCTGATCCTGAAATGATTGCTTACATGGAAATGGTTTCAGCTCGGCTTGAAGTCTGTCATCGGGATTACCTGCAAAGAGATAGAGAGATGATTGACCGCTTGGAAAAAGCTCACAACAGGATTGCACTGTTAGAGGATGAATTGAAGAAAGCTCGAAAAAGGACTCAACTACTTGAGGATCAAATCATCTGCCCTGCCAAGACTAGAAGACTAGTTTAGAAGTCCTGAGTTTAGTTTTAGAATAAGATTCTTGAACTTTTAGTATAGTAATTTAACTTTGTATGAAAGATTGTTTTGTTTTTTTATTATACAACTCCAATAAATGTGTTTATCAAAATTTGATGGTCATTATCCCCATTTGCATTCATATTTGCATCCTTGTGTTTGTATGTTAGTATTCTTATTTCTTACTTCTTACGGTCCAGTTACGAATCAAGTCTAGCGAATCCAAAATCCTGAAAGATAGCTCCCAAACCAGTTAGAAGTCCCATTTATACTAGATCACGAGCAAAGATGGCTAGTACCGGGAACACTACCCAGATCAGACCACTGAACAGAGACTCAATGCCATGGAACAAACCCTGCTTAGAATTACCGAACAGATGCAGACCCTTACTCAGAATACTCAGTCCAAGACCCCTATAGTCTGAAGAATCTTCCGGGGAACAAAAGGAAAAGAAATCATGAGCAACCAGTCAACGTTGATGATTCCCACACTGAGTTCAATATGCCGACTAAAGAAAGAACTTGAAGCCCAAGCTAGGGACATGGAGAAGAAACTGTTTGAAAAGATGAAGGCATTTGACGGCTTTGATCAGACTGCGATTTTAAGCCTGCCACAATTTGAGGAAGGTGCTTTTCCTGAAAAATTAAGGCACCTGAGTTCGAAAAATATGATGGAACTGGCTGTCCTAACATGCACACAAGATTATATGTACGACGTATGGGGCAGTATGCCAAATTTGATAAACTGATGGTACAGACCTTTCAAGATAGCCTTACTGGTCCAGCATTAGCCTGGTATGCCCAATTGGACTCACAAGAAATTGATACTTGGGATAAATTAGCCAGGGCATTTTTCAACCAATACAAGTTCAACATCGAAATGGCACCCTCGGTCTGGGATTTGAGTACTATGAAGAAGAAGAAAGACGAAGCTTTCAAGGAATATGCTCAGCGATGGAGAGCTTTAGCTGCAAGAATCACCAATCCGATGCCTGAAAAGGATCTCACTTTTACTTTCATCAACACACTAGAAGAGCCATTCTTTTCTCATCTCATAGGGCATGCGTCAGCAAGTTTTTCAGAAGTGGTAGTAGCCGGATGCAGATTGAGAATGCTATCTCAGCCGGAAAGCTGCAAGTAGAAAAGAATATACAGCACCTAAAAATGTCTCGTACAAAGGAAAGGATTCGACTGTCGGTATGGTCAATATCTCAAGTCCAGCAAACCCTACTAAATCCATAGTTCTGCCGACCAATCAAGGTCAAATCAACAAAGGGTTGTTTCGAATCAACAATCAAGGCCCAACCGACGCAATTTTACTCCAATACCGGTTCCACTCAGCCAAGTATGGGCTAAATTGAGAGCCGATAATCTGATTGGCTTTGAAGTACCCAGAGATGATTATAAGCCCAAGAACTACAACCCTGATTTAAAATGTGAATATCACATGGGGCAAATCGGGCACTCCACTGATTATTGTTGGAGACTCAAACATAAGATTCAAGATCTTATTGATGCAAAGACCATCCAATTAGACTTTGTGAGCCTCCAAATGTTTCTACTAATCCATTGCCAAATCATGGGTCGGTTATTAATATGATCACTGCGCCGACCCAGAAGTCAACTTGGATGAATTGCCTATCACCATAGAACAAGTGGCATGGAATCTCCGCCAAATGGGGCATTTACCCTATATCAATCTGAGAGATCGCACCAAAACCAGACCAGCCATTTACAACTTGTTGCAAAATGGAATCATAAGAAAGAAGATATCATGGAAATGCTGGTCCCAAAGCCAAGAAAGTCAAGCACACAGGCAGAATTGTGGGCAAGATACCAAGCTGGAGACCCAACTGTCGGAACTCTAGGAGATGATGGAAAGTACCAATATCTGGTTGACTATTGGTTTGAACCACGCGTATATGCTGATGCTCCTGCCACTGGATGGGGATCAGAGTCTGAAGATGAAGAAAAGCCTATACCAAGAAAGAAGAAAAATTTGTTGGCATGATCACATGTGAACCGAAGTTAATCAAATTTGAGATGAACAACAGTAAAGAAGAGGCAACTGTCTCGAAGCCTAGAAGTTATACTTTTCAAATCCCAATTGCTGTAAAGATTACAAAGCTGCCCCATTTGATTACCAGACAGTTAATCACTTCTTCTATGATTGGCGGGCTTACCCGTTCGGGAAGACTTTATGAACCAACTGCAAAGAAGGTGACCATGGATTCATCGCCGCCGAATGATGAAGAAAAGAAGGAAGATGAGAAAGCAATATTGGCTAAACTCATGAAGGCAAGTGAATTCAAAGTAGTTGAACAACTAGCCAAGACGCCAGCCCAAATATCACTCATGGGTTTGTTAATTAGCTCTGATATTCACCGTGAGGCCTTGTTCAAAGTTCTCAAAGAAGTAAAAGTTCCAGAGATGTGACAGAAAAAACCTTGGAACATATCATCAGTTCTGTCTTTGCAAATGAGCAAATTAGCTTCTCATCGAAGAATTAGAAGAAGGTGGCCAACATAATAAAGCTCTTTTTATTGTTGTCAAAAGCAATGGTAGTCGTCTCCCGAGTGCTTATTGACAATGGATCTTCTCTGAATGTATGCCCCCTGGCTACTCTGAATTTGTTGGAAGTAGACCGTCAAATATCAAGCCAAGTCCTACTGTAGTACGAGCATTTGATGGATCAAAGAAGGAAATAATTGGAGAAGTGGAATTAGAGGTCACTATTGGGCCTCAAACTTTCCTAATTCCTTTTCAAGTGATAGATATCCCAAGAACATTTAATTTGTTGCTTGGAAGGCCATGGATTCATGCAGCAGGAGCAATACCCTCAAGCTTGCACCAGAGGGTTAAATTTGTAGCAAATGGCCAACTTGTTACCGTTATGGGAGAACAAGATTATGCCATCTATCAAGAAACGGCTATTCCATACATTGGAAAAGGAGAAGAAGAAGACTTTGGGCTCCAAATATTTGAAGAAGTCTGTGTAATAAATGAAGAAAAAGAAGCTCAGATAGGAACTTTTGGCCTAGGATATTCTCCTACTCAAACAGAGGTAGCAGAGATGAAGAATAAGATGAGAACAAGGAAGCTTAATAAAGATATGATCCAGACATCGAAATCCCGCACATCAGAAGCTCCTTTCCAAAGCCTCATCATGTCCAGAAGACAGATGACTCCAAGGAAGATGATCCACCCAAGAAGATAGCTTTGAAGAATTGGTTTTCCATACCTTGTGCTAGTTTTAATTTTCTTAAGTAAGGACCGATATTAGATTGCGTTTTGTATTTTTCTGCTTTATGTGTTGCTCAAATAAGTGTACTTAAACACCATTTCAAATTTAAAAATTCTTTTATGTTTTTCCATATTCTTATTCTTTCCCCATTCATATTCTACCAGATCCGACTTTTGTGATGAGTTCCGGGATATCTCGCGTCTGTAAATACTGAAAATATCGATATCACCTCCAACCCTACTGGGTTAGTCGTTGAAGATGATATCGATTATCAATTGAAAACACAAGAAAATTGGCAAAACTTTGATCATGAAAGGATTGAAACCCCTGAACCCACTAAATTGGTTAATTTGGGAACAAGTGAAGATCCTAGGAATTTGAGAATTGGGGGTAAATTGCCAGAAGACACAACACAGGGTTTGATTAAGTTACTAGCAGAGTATTTGGATGTTTTTGCATGGTCATATAGTGATATGCCCGGTTTAGATCCGTCAATTGTGGTCCATAAATTGCCAACCAAAGAAGGCGTTAAGCCTAAGAAGCAAAAACTAAGGCGATTTAGACCCGATTTGCTACTTAAAATTAAAGATGAGGTCAAGAAGTTACTCGAAGTTGGATTCATTGAAGTTTCGGATTACTCAGATTGGGTATCAAATATAGTACCAGTACTTAAGAAAAATGGGAAACTTAGAATCTGTGTGGACTTTAGAGACTTGAATCAAGCGACCCCAAAAGATAATTTCCCGTTGCCACATATTGATGTCTTGGTAGACAATACAGCTGGAAACCATCTATTCTCATTTATGGATGGATTTTCGGGATACAATCAAATATTGATGGCCGAAGAGGACAAGTCAAAACCACATTTGTCACAGCCTGGGGAACTTTTTGCTATAAGGTCATGCCATTTGGTCTCAAGAATGCCGGAGCAACTTATCAGCGAGCAATGCAGACCATATTGCATGACATGATGCATAGAGAGGTGGAAGTATATGTTGATGACATGATTGCCAAATCAAAAGAAGGAGAAGATCATGTAGAAGTATTAAGGAAACTTTTTGAAAGATTGAGAAAGTTTCAATTAAAATTAAACCCAGAAAAGTGCATTTTTGGAGTAACTTCTGGGAAACTATTGGGATTTGTGATCAGTCAAAGAGGAATAGAAATTGATCCTGATAAGGTCAAAGCAATTCAGGAATTACCTCCCCCAACAACATTGAAAGAAATTAGAGGTCTTTTGGGGAGACTAAATTACATTGCTCGATTCATTTCCCAGTTGACGGATAAATGTCAACCACTGTTTAAATTATTGAGAAAAAATGCCCAAATTGAATGGAATGAAGAATGTGAAGAAGCCTTTAACCGAATTAAGCAGTATCTGACAAATCCCCCAGTTTTGATCACTCCAGTACCCGAAAAGCCTTTGTTCTTATACTTGACAATTTTTTCGGAATCCATGGGTTGTGTACTCGGGCAAAAAGATGATGGAAAAGAAAGAGCTATTTATTACTTGAGCAAAAAATTCTCAAATGGAGAGCAAAAGTATTCAGAGATAGAAAGAACTTGCTGTGCATTAGTATGGACTATGCATAGACTCAGGCAATACACGCTTTTACTCAATCGAGTTAATTACAAAGCATGATCCTTGAGGTATCTGGCAAATAAGCCCGCCTTGGTCGGTCGAATTTCAAAATGGCAAATGTTACTGTCTGAGTTTGATATTACCTATGTTAAACAAAATTCAATTAAAGGACAAGCCTTGGCTGATCAACTCGCTGAAAGCCCGGTTGATGAGGAACTAAAGGAACAAGATCAATTCCCCGATGAAGGGATTCGGGTAACACAAAAGATGAAAGAATGCCGAATTGGAAATTGTATTTTGACGGAGCAGCTAATGTGTATGGATGTGGAATAGGGGCAGTCCTAATTTCACCTGAAGGAAACCAATACCCAACAGCGGCCAGATTAATGTTCCCTTATACGAATAATATAGCAGAATATGAAGCATGCATTTTGGGTTTAGAGATGGCAATCCAAATGGAAATTCAAGAGCTCGAAGTTTTTGGAGATTCATCACTTATTATTTTTCAAACTCGAGGAGATTTTAAAACAAAGGATCCCAAGTTGATTCCTTATCATAATCACTTGGCAGAATTGATAGAAGATTCAGGGAAATCTCCTTTGTATATGTGCCAAGAACTCAAAATCAGTTTGCTGATGCTCTGGCTACTTTGGCCTCATTAATTCAGTTTACTGAAGGAGCAAGAATCCAACCTTTGCAAGTCCGGGTGAGAAGTGAACCCGCATTCTGCACCATGATTGAATCAGATGAACCCTGGTTCCAAGATATTAAAGTTCTTTTGCAAACGGGTAATTATCCTGAAGGTGCTACCAAGAAAGATCAGAAGTCACTGAGGCGTTTGGCCAGTCATTTTTTGCTAAGTGGAAATACGTTATACAGAAGATCATTGACACGACTTTGTTAAGATGTGTAGATGAAAAAGAGGCCCAGAAGCTCATGGAAGAAGTTCACGAAGGAATTTGTGGTCCTCATATGAGTGGTTACATGTTAGCCAAAAAGATTATGAGATTAGGATACTTTTGGTTAACTATGGAATCAGACTGTATCAAACATGTGAGATCTTGTCATTTATGCCAGATCTATGCAAACAAGATAAGTGCCCCTCCAAAAGAATTACAGTTAATGTCAACCCCATGGCCTTTCTCAACATGGGGGATAGATGTTATTGGGCCAATTTCACCTAAAGCTTCAAATGGTCATCGGTTCATATTGGTTGCAATCGATTACTTCACTAAATGGGTAGAAGCCGCTTCTATGCAAGTGTAACAAAGTCCGTGGTTGTGCGGTTTATCAAAAGAGACATCATCACGATATGGAACTCCGGAAAGTATCATCACTGATAATGGTACGAATTTGAACAACAAAGAAGTAACAAATTTGTGTCAGCAATTCAAGATCAAGCATCGGAATTCTACTCCGTATCGGCCACAGATGAATGGGGCAGTTGAAGCCGCCAATAAGAACATCAAGAGAATTATTGAGAAGATGACCATTGTCTATAAAGATTGGCATGAAATGTTACCGCTCGCATTAATGGCGTATCGAACGTCTGTAAGAACATCAACCGGGGCAACACCTATTCCTTGGTATACGGAACTGAAGCTGTTTTACCTGTAGAAGTTGAATTCCATCACTTCGTATATTAGTTGAAACCAAACTCGATGAAGCTGAGTGGATAAAACAAAGATTTGAACAGTTGAATCTGTTAGATGAAAAGAGGCTGACTGCAATGTGTCACGGCCAGTTATATCAGCAAAGAATGGCTAAGCATTCAACAAGAAGGTCAAGCCAAGAAGCTTCCAAGAAGGTGATTTGGTTTTGAGAAAGATGCTGCCAAATGTACAAGACTCCAGAGGAAAGTTCACACCAAACTATGAAGGACCGTATGTAGTTAGAAAAGTATTGTCGGGAGGAGCATTGATTCTTTCCCAAATGGATGGACCTGATTTAAAGGATCCTGTAAACTCAGATGCTGTAAAGATGTATTATGAATGATCAATAAAATTTGTCATTTTCTGTGTTCAGTTGATTTCATTTTTAGTTTTTACAAGCAAAGTTGATATCCAAAAACTTTGAACTCAAGTCAAATCTCAACCCGTTAATTAAATCATTCAAACAAATTTCCAAAAATTCTCAAATCAGACCAAATCTCATCCCATTCATCACCAAATAACCATAAATTCTCAAACCAGATCAAATCTCAACCTATCACTTAAACAAATTCCCAAACCCTAAAACTGTTAGAAAGTAATTTGAGCATCCATATGGCTTTAAAATGCATATATGCAATTTTATCTGGTGATTTATTGCACAAGATAACTAGTTTTTGAACACGGTTATGTGAACGACGGAAAAGCCCTAAACACATTAACCGACAAAAGATCAAGATTCCTCAAATGGATCAAGAAGTTTAGAGTCCCCGAGTGGATCAAAGATCAAGTTTTCCCAAATGGATCAATAAGTCAAGTTTCTGAGAAAATCAAGATTCCCCCAAATAGATCAAGAAGATCAAGTTTCCTCAAGTGGATCAAGAAGATCAAGTTTCCTCAAATGGATCAGAAAGTTAAGTTTCCAAGAAAATCAAGAACCCCCAAGTGGATCAGAAGATCAAGTTTCCCCGAAGATCAAGTTTCACCAAATGGATCAAGAAACCAAATCTTTAAGGGTTCAAAAATCCCCACTAACCAAAGCCCATAGGTCGGCAAATGACCAAATTAAAGCCCATAGGTCCGGCAAATGACCAAACCAAAGCCCGTAGGTCCAGCAAATGTTCAAACCAAAGTCCGTAGGTCCAGCAAATGACCAAACCAAAGCCCATAGGTCCGGCAAATGACCAAATTAAAGCCTATAGGTCCGGAAAACGACCAAATTAAAGCCCATAGGTCCAGCAAATGACCAAATTAAAGCCCATAGTTCCAGCAAATAACCAAACCTAGGCCCGACAGATGACCTAGCAGTTTTCTAAAATCTAGACCCGACAGACAGTCTATCAATTTTTAGTTTAGGCCCGACAGATGGCCTATCATTTTTCTAAATATAGGCCAGACAGATGGTCTATCAGTTTTCAAAGCCTAGGCCCGACAGTTGACCTAGCAAATCTCAAAGTCTAAACTCGACAGATGGTTTAGCACGGTGTCCAATATAGAATCCATCCTTTCAGGATAAAAAATCTCTTTGTTGGGAGGAGAAGCTAAGCAAAATATTGGTTATCTTTTTGTCTTTGTGGCAAAAGTTTTGTTCAAACTTTACCACAAAGAGGGGCAGCTGTAGACACCTAATTTTTGCCAATTAAAAAATAGCTTAAGTTTACAATAAATTAATGTTATGTTGAGTTCATCAAAAATATAATAATAATAATAAATAGTATAATAAAAAAGAGAGAATATAGAAAATAGAAAAATAAAAAAATAGAGGAATAAAATAAGTATAAAATAATTAAATGAATAATAGTAATGTAAATAAAATATATGTAGGAAAAAATTAAAATAAATATAAAATTATTTGAGCTTGATATAACATATATTTATTAGCCTTAAGTATTAGTGGTTTGGCTACATGACCAAGGCACAGGCCAACGGCCTAACGGTTCAATCCATGGACACACTAGGTTCAGGAGCAAGGCGACCCGGGTTCGATCCTAGCCCAAGGCAGATTTTGCCTCCTTTTTTGTTCATTTTTTTTCCCAAAAGACACATCGGTTCATCCACTTTGAGACACCATTTGATCAATGAATCTTTGTTTTTTTTTTCGAAATTAAGTGTACAGACACAAACTAGGCATGGGATACATCACATCTGTACATAATTCATGTATTATTTCATTCCAAAAGGCATCTTAATTAAGGCATGAAAATTGGGAAAAAAATTCGAATGAACATGTTTCTTTAAATTTGAAAATGGTTGAATTGTGTCCTTTGATCAAATTAAACACACTTAATCGAAGAGTCATGATGTATAAACACATGTTTCGTGATCAATTTGAACTAACAATCACGAAATCGAGTCCCAATTTTGAATCGTTCTTATTTGAAAAAATACAAACGATTCGTGATTAAAAATTGAACCATCATAAAGCTTCAAAACGACAAATTGATTCGAACTCTATAATAGGATCACCACACAAGCCAAAAACACAATTCAATTTTCGAAAATACACATTACAACATCAAGATCAGAAAATAGGAGTGAAAGTGTTCGAATTGCAAAAAATCGCAAATTCGAAGTGATTGAGAGAATTTCGATCCAATTAAAGAGTGTTAGGATCATTAGGGAAGTGTTTTTGATTGATTAGAGTGTTTGAAATTGCTCGAATTTGCAATTTTATGTTATGAAAATTTTTGGGAATTTTATTACTGTACGCTGCCGTCGGGTCATTACCGAACCACTACCTACGGCCGATCTGGGCGTAAACCACCACCTCCACGAGATCCACCGTTGCAAGACACGTCGGGCCGACAAGGATTCGGAGGTCAAGCACCACCACAGCCGCCGGAATCCGCCTCGAAAAAGGACGCCATCATCTTCTTCACCCGACTGGAACGATCCGATCCGAGATCCGACCCGACTCCAAACCGGATCCAAGTCCGCTCCACAGATCTGACGCGTTCAATCTTCAGATTTAACGGCTGTGATCAAATCGTAGGATCAACGTCCCAGATTCAGTCAATCCGATCGGACGTTCCTGATTCAATCAACGCAATCAACGATCCAGATTTCATCCGAGTTAATCCAACGGTCTAGGTTAGTCCGTAATTTATTTATTTTATAAATATTGTTTTTTAAGTACAAAAATTATAAAAAAATTTATTAAAAATTCCAGAAAAATCCCAAAAATTCCAGAAAAAATTTTAAAAATCTGAAAAATATTTTATTTATTTTTTTAGCAAATTTGATATTTTTTTCAATTTTTTTTTGAAAAATGTGTTAATATGTACATGTATGTTTTGATATTTTTGAATTTTTTTTTTATGTACAAATGTGTTAATATGTATATGTGTGTTTTGATATAAAAAAAATGCATTAATGTGTATATGTGTATCTTGATATCTATTGAATAATTTTCATGAATAGGTTAATATGTGTATGTTTGTTTGATTAGAAAATATATACAAAAAGTGTTTTCAAAATTAATAAAAGGACTTAGAAAAATCTTATTTTTATAAAATAATAAAAGTGATTAGATCTTAGGAATCAGAATTAAAAGAGTGTTTTTTTTAGATAAATTCAAAATTTATAAAAACTTAAAGTGGAAAAAGTTCTTAAAAATCAAAATTAACCAACAAATTTAAAGTTCTTTTTACCTAAAGAACTACGTTTTGTCTGATCTCGATTAGCGAGTACGTAGGCACCTTCGGGCGACATTAAAAAAATATAAAATTATTTATTTATTTATTTATTTTTATTATTTAGTTAATTAGATATTATAATTTTAAATACTATTAGTTTGTTATTTTTTAAAAAAATTTAAATATGGTAAAAATGGATTTGATATATTATTTCTTATTAATTAATTTTTCTTTATAAATATTTAACTTTTGCGATTATTTCTGGATGTAATTATAAGTTTTTTTTATATATATAATTTTTGAATGTTTTGCTTTTCTTTGTAAATATTATAAGTTTTTTAAAAAATTAAATAGAAAAATTATTAAAAATTTTTCTGACTTATAAATATTGTTATTATTTTTTATATTCTTTTTGCAAGTTTTTAGAAAAGGATAAATTCTAAATTTTAAACTTAAAGTGGTAACCGCTTAGGTTTAATAGTTAGCCCCCGGACTTAGATATTTGGTATTTTTTTAAAGTTTGGTTTTAAAATCAAATTTTCCGCAGACTAGTAGTTAGTTAGGATTAACCGACCCATTAATCCTAACTTTTCATTTTTTTTCGATTTTTATCGGTTGGCGACTCCAAAATATTTTAAAATTCAATTTCTTTTAATCCCTAGTCGAGGATTCATGTTAAATGAGTTAGGGTTTAATGTGAATCGGGTTAAAAGAAATGAACCGGATGATTTTCAAAATTCAGCTCGACAGATATATATACCTAAGCCAACATAAAACTTTTTGTACGATAAAAAAAAAAAAAAACAAAATAGTCATTTCAAAGAGTTTACAAACATGAAATTCTTGTAAACTATATTTTTCTAAAACAACTCCAAAACTGACATGGTTTTACTTAAGTAAAATAAATGGACAACAAAACACTTGAGCATGAATGAATATGAGCTAAGTAGTCGTAAAAAGAGAATTTTTCAACTATATAGATAACTAAGTATTTATCAAACAAATTTTGATTTCTTGAACCAAAGTTGTTTTGTGTTGGAAAATCCGTGGTGAATTTTGTCGCCACTGTTTTGGAGCCTATATGCTTTGTTTGATGAAAATAATTTTGGAAATGGGTAGATCTTTTCAAGTAGGTAAAATCGGTATATTATATGCGCGATTCCGAGTTAAATGACCAAGTTATACCATTTTAAGTTGAACATTTCTTTATATGAACTTTAACGTTCTTTTGACATTGTTTTGTCAAAATTCAAGAAAATCATCAAGGAATGCTCATTGTGGGTATTTTCTTTGGCTAAGTGACCCCGAGAAGGATTCCTTTATCCCAAGATTATTATGACTAAGTGGAGTGTGTGAACGACTCATCCATCTAGAGGAATAGTTGACATGGCATCATGAGTTTATTTCCATTAAATGCTATACTTGTTGTGCTTGTAAATTAGTTGCATTAGAATTAGGAAAATATATCGATATGTATGTAAAATAATTCTTTGAAAGAATTTTAAGAATATCGGCCGGAATTGTTTTAAATGTTTGTTTTAGTATAACATTTGATTTGTATGAAATTCTTTGATCGCCTTAAATTCAAAAATAATTATGCTATGACATTATAAATAAATGAATTCATGTATACCACGAAGTGAGTCACATTACATTTTGGGTTATTATCCTTGGGTGAGAAGATAGTAAGCTCATGTCGAAAGCAACACCTGGCGGGAGATCCGAAAGCGATTACTTGGCTTAAGGGAAATGCTTGGCGGAAGATCCGAAAGCAAGTCAAATCAAGTAGATTCGGAATGCTTGACGATGAGTGCTCGTAAGCATAAAACTTTTCAACTAAAACTACTTGTTTTGAGGTTAAGTATCACCAAACCCCGAATGGAGGGCGTAAATCCATTCAACGTATAGTTCCTGGAAAACTATATGCTTGTTTGCTCACATATATGTTGCATTACATTTGATTGTTTAATCAACTTGTTTGAAATTTTGTTACAAGAAGTTATTTATGGAAATAGTTCTCACTAAGCCTGTCAGCTTATACCCCTATAGATATCTTTTGCAGTTTCCCTATTTATGGTTAAGGTCACGAGGACTTTGCGGGCAGGTAATTTCTTTTTGGTTAATAGAAATTTAGATAAAGTGTAGTATTAGTATTGATGTACAAATATTTATGTAATAGATTAGTGATCAAGGGGAAATGTCCCAAAAGCTTATAAAACCATTGATATGAATGAATGATTATTATGAATCCTTTTTCCTTAATGTGTTATTTATATCTTCTTAAACTTCATAATTCCATATATGGTCCTCTAAAGTTGTGAAAGCACGCCTTACACTTAATATAAAAGCTTTTGGGAATGGCTAAGGTTGTCATACTTAAGCTTTAATATTGAGTGTGGCGAACTATCACGTTTAGGGTACCCTTTGGGGCGTGACACCTTATTTTAGGATTATACTTTGTTAAACCTCTCTTATCCTTATAAAAATTAAGCCTTTATTACATGTATCCCTTAGGACTTCTATTTTTCTATGAAAATCATCATTTTAGCATTTGGAAATAGGTGTTTAATTAGTGGTCATTTTCAAATTCGAATTTTAAAATTTCCATTTGGGATTGTTTCTTTTGTAAAACTCATTTAATCTTCCAAAAATCATTCCCTAATCAAACCTACTCCTTAACACTTCCATTTTTCTAATAAAAATCTTGTTTTGGGGTTGAAAAATGGGTGTTTACACTTCAAACTCCCCTTATTACGAATTTAAAACTTGTTATTGGATTGAAACATAACTTTTGTAAACTTTTCCTTGTTTTGAAAATATTCCTTAGTAGATCTAAGCTTTACTCATCAAGATCATCCATTGATGATATCTATTCCCTAAGCCCATCATTTTCAATGTAAAATACACATTTTGAAATTGAAAAATAGCTTTTCTAAATATGGTTCCTCTTTAATCCGAATTTTCAAAAATCATTTTTGTTGAAACTAAAGTAGATCTTGAGCTTTCAATCATTTTTCTACTATCGTCATACTACTACAAGTTATTTATATGCATAAAACAAAAGCCTAAGGCATTCATGTCACACCCTAAGGGTACCCTAGTAGTAGTAAACAAGATACACATGAATATTATTACTAGTTTACCTTATGAGAATGACATATTTTCAATAAACAGGATCTTTTAGTTGCTTGGATAAGAAGACAAGTATATATAAGACATAAATTAGTAAATAACTGTCATTCCTTGCTTGTGAATAATAAAAATATTACAAACCATAACATTTCTATAAATTCCTTCAAATACATAACTAAAGTTTATAATGCAAGATACTTGCAACTAAAATAGAAATATATATTATTATCCTATACTATCCTTAAACTTCTAGCTTCTAATTACTTACGAGGCCATGTTCCTAGTAGTAATGAGCCAAGTCGCAAGGTGAACTGAAAGGACTGTTGGAGTGTGAGCTAAACCACAAGCTCAATGAATAACTAGAACTTATTACATAACACACAAGTTATTTAACAATCATATAAAATGCATCAATCAAACATATGTACAAATACAAGCCTGGATAGCCCGGAATCCAAACCATGAAGATTTACGCCCTCTTATTGGGGTTGAAGGATCACAATCTATGGCCTACTTACCCAGGAGAGACTAAGCTTTTAGGAAATAACAATACTCACTTTAATTGTCTCTTTGAATTTATAGTGTCTTATACATTCATTTCCTGTTTTAGCTTCAGAAACTCTACTAAGTGTTAATCATTTCGAAGCAATACCATAAGCGGCGTCCTTCATTTACCATTTCGTTCCTATGGTATCAACAAAACAAAGGTAATCTTGGGATTAACTAATAGCTTTCTTGCCTAGATAAACCAAGCATTACAAGATATATGAAATACTAACACGTAGTAGGCTATCATTTGCTCAAATGCTGCTTTATGCAAAATATGTAATGCATGTACGATTTCCATTATGGTACTAGTAGTTTTAATTAAATTGAAGGCGATCAACCAATGTACAGACATTCAATCATGATACACAACCAATATAGTCATAAATAGTTCTATTATCATTATTATTAAAGTGACTTGGCAATTAATGTCTCATACAACAAACAGTTCCCATAAACCTATATAATACTGATTCGCTCGAAATGTTTTATATTTTAAAACCAATTCTCCAGCAAGTGTACTGGTCGATCAAGTAATAAAGTGATGAATGAGTATCGATCCCACGAGGAAAGTTTAATTACTAAACATTATTAGTTCATTTCAATATTTAGGCCAATAGAAATCAAATCTTTATATAAATAATTACTATAATATCTACACTATGCAATGTCTAGTATTTACTAATTCTACTCACACAAGTCTTAACAAGTAAGGTTAGTGGGATTTAGATAAAATCCTATTCTCTCCAATCACGTTGAACTCGGGTTATTAAAATTGTTAGAGTTCATGCATATCCATGTGAATCTACCAAGATTGACAAATCTAAAAATGAATTTGAAAACCTTTTTCTCCTAAAACACTCAAAAGCTTCACAACTGAGCATTTTGACAGATTCCATGTGTGCAACTAAGAGTTTCCCAAATCTGAGTTGACTCATTGTCCTAAATCTAAGTAATTACAGAATTCCTTCTTTAAAACTTATTTTTAAAACAATGTTTGAGCAGTAATGATAGACTCTACTAGGATTAAAAACTCTTTGCCATCGCATACTTGAATTTTCCACCCAAATATAAATTCAAACAAAATTGAAATCTTTGCCAAGATACCCAATTCCATTCAAACTTAAATTCATCCGAATTTTAAGTCATTAGTTTGAATTTAACAAGGATTTGCATCATTCTTACAACCCAATAACACTAGTTCAACAATCACTTCAGAAAATCAAGGATTTCATCATTTCCCACCGTTCAAATTTAGCTAATAACCATTTCTACTCTATCTAACAAGATACTAATAACAACTATGAATATTCATCATGAAATGTAAATAACAAAGCAAGTGAAGAAGAAATTACCAGTAATTCGAGAAAACAAACCGTACAAATTGTATAAGATCCTTGTTAGCAAATTCTACTCAATCTACGAACAAATAGAACAAATTTGATGAAGATCCAAGTACATCTTGATTTTCTACCTCTATCTCTCTCTAAAACTATGGGAGAAATTGAAAATGAAAAACATAAAGTAAGTCCCCTTTCTCTCTCCTCAAAGCATGTAAAAATACATGCTTTTCGTGTAACTTCTGCTTCCAACGCCGGCGGTTTCATCCAACGCCGGCGGCGTTCAATCAAGCGTTAAGGATTTAAACTGATGGTTTCAACGCCGCCTTTGAACGCCGGCGGCGTACTCCTCAATTTGCCGGCGTTGCTTCAAATTCAAGTACTGTGTCCATCCTCAAACGCCGGCGGTGTTGGATCCAGCGTTAAATACTTAGGCTCTGTGATGTTTCAACGCCGCCTTGTAACGCCGGCGGCGTTGCCTTCTAATTTGCCGGCGTATGCTTTGATCTCTCTCAACGCCGGCTGCGTTTGGCCCAAATTCACCGGTGTTTGTGTGTTTCACTGCCAATTCACACAATTCTTCATGTTTCCTTGTTGCTACTTTCCATTTTCATTCCTGACCTGATTCCGAACAAATGACACGAAACTAAATATTAATTCCTTTGCTTTTATAATGATTAACACAAATAAGTATCAATTCATAGATGAAAATTATATCAATTTTCTGAGTTTATCAATTTCCCCACACTTGAACTTTTGCTTGTCCTCAAGCAAAACAATTTAAATACTGAAATCTGACTTTTTAATCCAAAACTTGCTTCTCAACTCTCATGACTTGCAATACAATGCCTGTAGCTCTAACCAAACTTAATTATGTGATTCGCTTACTTGAATTGAAATTAATTAGCTAATCTAGACCAAACAAACTTTAATCCCAATGTTTAACTTAAGCTATAACTTTTCGACACTGTCTCATTAGTCCACAAAGGAAAAATAATCATTTCAACTTCATCAACCTTTTAACTCAAATTAACTCTTAGCAACACAAGGTATAAGCATGTGGTATCTACCATTCCCCTAGATTTTTCCATAGTCAAAGTCTTTTAATTCACTATATGTGCATTTCAATTGCAGAGGGGGTTTTTGCCTCCATCTTGACTTTTCCTCTGGACGGGGTGTAGCCCGTATCTTTTCAAGCTCATTAGCCATATTACACCATTTAGTTAGAGTGAAATCCTTGAGTCGGCACATCCCGGGCTCATCACCCAAGTGACCAGGTTTTAAAGGGACCCCAAAGAACTCTCATTCACCTTATTCTAAATGTAAATACTCCAGACTCAATTACTTGAATCAATTGAGTAATGGCTCTATTTGTTTTTACTACTTAATGCACTTTTTCACAATTTTTAACTCTGATTCCCGGATCACTAAGTTAATAGCTTCATCTACCTCTTCTACCAAGTGTTACAAAGATTAATTAAACGTTAAAAGAATATTTGAGAAGTAAACCTGATCATTTTTTTACAATAGGACTCAGACATTCATATAAGTTTTATTTCCTAGGTTAAACAGAAGGTAAGTTTGTCAATTAGAGATTTATCTACTTAATTTTAACTAAGTAAGCCAATCACATGGTTTAGTGAGCACGGCATCTTACAAGTCAAAAATTTCTTTTGTTTAATGTTTCAGATTTCCCAACAAAAATTTTGCCTGAATGTTGCAAATTTATTTTCTTCTTGAGGACATGCATTATATATGTCGACATCCAAATGCAAGTGTGTGAAACCTATGAATTCTTATATATATTGACTTCATATTTCTTAGATATTCATACAATTACAAAACAACATGCCAAGTCAACATATAGTTAAACCCATAAATGTTTCATTTTCATCTCAGCCTAATCTCCCTTCCCCATACTTAAAACCGAACAGTGTCCTCACTGTTTGTTCTAATTAACAAATAAAAGGCCGAAAGAACTAAATAAAAGCATTTGGAACTTCCCTGTTTTCCTTTCCTTGTTCAGCATTCCCAATGGAGTTTTGAATTTGCAGAGATTACTTTAAAGACCTGTCTCTCATCAAAGAAACATACATGACAAAGATAGAAAGAAAAACATAATAACACAAAACATAGATAACAGACCAAGTGAGTTTAAGAAAAGAAGTCTACCCAAAAATTGGGTGCTTAAGTACAGAAATAGATTTAAATGAAACTTTCCCCAAAAAGTTAAAGCTAGCAGGAACTCTAGCTTTCAGGTTCAGTGCTGGACTCGCTTTCATCAGATGAAGTAGAATACTTCATCGCTTCACCTGCAGATGGATTAATACAAGAAAACGCAGATTTCAACATTGACATTAATGAGCGTCTAAATTTCTTGTTCTTTCTCTTTTCGCTAAAATCCTCCTGCAATTCTCTCAGTTCATATCCCAATCTAGCTAGGGTATATCCAGCTGAAGTCGACCCTGGTTGAGAGGAGGAAGGTGGAACCTGTGGTGAGGAGGGGGTGGAGCTGAGGATGAAGATGGTCTGTCTCCCTGTGGAATGTCAAACTGGGGCTCAATAACTGCAATCGCCTGAATGTCTTGTACCCCCCTGGGTACCTTAACTAAACCCCAAGCTCTAAGGCCCAGAAGATATCTTTTTGCTCTCCTTTGATATCATTTGACAATTCCTTGAAAACCCCCATGCCCTTGAGTAGCTGAGTGATATAGCCCCCACAGAAGATATAATTGGTCCTGGTGTCTTCAGCTTGTCTCAGCAAAAAATTAGCCACTTCACAGCCCAAATCCAATGGATATCTCTTAATAAGGCTGTACAACATATCATATCTGAAGTGCTTAACTTACTATGACTTGTCTTTCGACAAGTCAAAGTATGAGCCAAAATATGATGAAGAAGTTTGTGCTCTAACTTCTTAAAAAGAATTGATCGATTTTGAAGGCTCAAATGGATCAGTCCTTGGATGTATCAATTCAAACCAGAATTGCTCCATGGTGACATCAGGAGGCCATGTTGTCGGAAGAGCAGAATTCTCAGCCTCATTCTGATAGTAGCCAAGGTAGACTCCTATCTTCCTTAATGGCACTTTTTTAACTTCCCCATATATCTGAAAGATTATATGGGTATCCCCTTCATCATCTTCATCATCATCATCTTCTCTACCATATCTCATAGTAGAAAGGAATTCAATTGTGATCTTCTTGTAAGCCGGTTCTCTCATATCAAAAACTTTGAACCATCGCTTGTCCTCAACCACATTTTGTAATGTGTCATGCATTCCATAATCCTCTAAGACAGGCCAGTCCAAAAAATGACTGTTATGAAACTCCTTTTTCATAAGTCTCTCTTTTCTTTCTTGTGCATACAGTTGACTAGACAAGACATTCCTAACTTGACTAGTAGTAGCTGTCCTTTGCTTCTTCTTTGGAGCCATATCTGTAACAAATACATAGCACAGTCCAAACATATCACAAGATAGCACATTGGACAATAACAACTAATATGTGCATATAAAACCAGATAATTTGTTATTTGATGTAAACTTAGCATTGGTATTGATAATACAGTGAAGCATAAATTACACCAAATGTTTGCCAAGTTTTCAATTTTTCTATCTTTCTCTCTCCTTTTTTTTTTTTTTTTTTTTAAGAACGCCGGCAAATGAATCAAAAAATTGCCGGCGTAGCTATCCGGCGTTGATAGCCGGCGTAGGTACACAGCGTAGGGTAACCGTTGGGGCTTTGTTTCAAAAACTCGATGAATAGTGAAAATGGTTTTGATTCAAAACTTTTAGATGAAAAATGAACTTGACACTTGATTGCATTTCTATAATCCCAACAAATCAAAAAACCCCCAATTTGTCCACACAAACCCTAATTTCGACGGTTACAAACCTAATCAATAACCCCCAATTAATCCATGCATTGATTTAATAATAAAGCAATGAATCTCGAAATCACAATGCCTAACCAACAACAACTTATCAGACTATTGAGCACACACTCTACCAAACATCTACATTATTGGATCAATCGATAGATTTGAACATTTTAAAAGATAAAAAGATCAAATAATGAGATTGACATACCTTGTGATCTTGAGGAGTATTGATGTGAGCCTTGATGATGGATTGATGTAATAATCAAGAGAGTAATACAAACCAAAAGAAAAAGAGAGGATTTTGGTAGGAGCAATGTTAGAGCAAGCAATGAAAGAGAAAGACTAGGGATTTTAATCCCTTTACATGCATGGGATTAGCATTTAATGCGCACATAAACCAAACGCCGGCTAAAATTTAAACAACGCCGGCGGCGTTGTTGACAGCAAATGCCAGCGTTAGAAAAATTTAATCTGGCCTTGATGGGCTCTTAGAACGCCGGTGAATTAAATCCCACGCTGGCGGCGTTGGAACTTTTATTTGCCAGTGTTAAGAAATGGCTTTCTGGTAGTACTCCCAAACATCAACGCCGGCGGCGTTGATTGCTTTTTGCCGGCGTTAAGGATTGATGCTTCTGCATTCCAAGCTTACTTCGAACGCCGGCGGCGTTCAATCATCATTTGCCGGTGTTCAATTCCTACACTGCCAAAATTTTACCGTGTTCTTTCTCCAGACTTCAGCGTTGGAAGACTCATCTGATATGACTTCCCATTTTTCTCACAATTCTTCAACATACTAAACACCAACTTCATCAACTCACTTGACTGTACCTGAAACAACTTAACACAAACACACAACACACAATTATATATATATATATATATATTACACACAAAGCACAACAACAACCATGGGTTGCCTCCCATGCAGCGCTTAGAGTTTAAAGTCGCTTAGCCCGACTTGCCAATGCTTCACTTATTGCCTTCACTGATGAAGGTGGTTCTACTTTCTCTAATGTCTCCCTCATAGTAGTGCTTGAGTAAATGTCCATTGACTTTAAAAGTTCTATTATCTTGGGTTTTCAACTCAATTGCACCATAAGGGAAAACACGGATAACTTCAAAAGGTCCCGACCACCTTGATCTTAACTTTCCTGGGAACAACTTGAGACGTGCATTGTATAACAACACTTGTCTCCTGGTGAAAATTCTTTCTTCAAAATGTTTCTATCATGCCACTGTTTGGTACGCTCTTTATAAATTCGAGCACTCTCATATGCTTCATTTCTCCACTCATCCAACTGATTTAATTGAAGCATTCTTGTCTCCCCTGCAGCTTTTCCATCAAAATTGAGGAATTTTATAGCCCAATAAGCTTTATGCTCAAGTTCAACAGGCAAATGACACGATTTACCATAAACTAACTTGTAAGGAGACATTCCAATAGGTGTTTTAAAAGCAGTTCTATATGCCCATAATGCATCATCCAGTTTTAAAGACCAATCCTTACGTGATGCATTAATTGTCTTTTCCAAAATCCTTTTAATTTCTCTATTGGAAATCTCAACTTGACCACTTGTTTGGGGGTGATATGGGGTAGCTACTTTATGAACAACTCCATATTTAGCTAAAAGCTTGTCAAATTGTTTATTGCAAAAATGAGTACCCCCATCACTTATAATTGCCCTTGGTACCCCAAATCTGGTGAAAATATTCTTTTTCAAAAATTTTGTTACTACTCGAGCATCATTGGTTTGCAAAGCAATAGCTTCAACCCATTTAGATACATAATCCACTGCTACAAGTATGTATTTATTTGAAAAAGATGATGGAAATGGACCCATGAAGTCAATTCCCCATACATCAAAAAGTTCAATCACCAGAATGTTGTTTAATGGTAATCGTGTTTTCTAGAAATGTTGCCTGATCTTTGACATTGAGCACACACTTTGATGAAATTTTTACAATCATGAAATAACTTGGGCCAATAAAATCCACAAGATAGTACTTTAGCTGCAGTCCTTTCAACTCCAAAATGACCTCCTGCCTCTCTAGCATGACAATGTTCAATTATACTCATTTGCTCAATCTCGGTACACATCGTCTAATTATTTGATCAGCACATGTTTTAAAAAGATATGGTTCGTCCCAAAAATAAAACTTTACATCATGTAAAAATTTTTTCTCTGTTGAAAAGACAAACCATATGGTATAATTCCACTGACCAAATAATTAACTATATCGGCATACCATGGTAATCCTTGGATATCTATTGCATGCAACTGCTCATCAGGAAATTTTTCATTAATAGGCAAGTTTGATTCATCATTTTGCAAACGTGATAAGTGATCAGCTACCACATTATCAGCTCCTTTTTTATCTTTAATTTCTAAATCAAACTCTTGCAATAGTAATATCCAACGGATTAACCTAGGCTTAGCATCAGACTTAGCAAATAAATATCTAAGAGCAGCATGATCAGTGTATACTATCACCTTAGAACCGATTAAATAAGGCCGGAATTTATCACAAGCAAAAATCACAGCTAGCAACTCCTTCTCAGTAGTCATAATTCCTTTGTGCCTCATTCAAAGTTCTACTTGCATAGTAAATAGTATGAAAAATCTTACCTCGCCTTTGTCCCAATACTGCTCCCACAGCATAATCACTGCATCACACATCAGCTCAAAAGGAAGCTCCCAATCTGGTGCTATGATCACCGGAGCAGTGACGAGCTTCTCCTTCAAAAGTTCAAATGCCTGCACACATTTATCATCAAAAACAAACACAGCATCTTTCTCAAGTAGATTACACAAAGGTCGGGAAATCTTAGAGAAATCCTTAATGAACCGCTATAAAAACCCGCATGTAAAAACCTACGCATGTCCTAAGAAACTTCTAACTCCTTTGACATTTGTTGGTGGGGAGTTTCTCTATGATTTCAACCTTTGCTTTATCTACTTCAATCCCTCTTTCTGACACTTTGTGCCCTAAAACGATTCCCTCTTGCACCATAAAATGGCACTTCTCCCAATTTAAAATCAAGTTGGTCTCTTTGCATCTTTGTAAAACTTTGGCTAAATTTTCTAGACAAGCATCAAATGATTTTCCAAAAACCGAAAAATCATCCATAAATATTCAATAAAATTCTCAAGCATGTCAGAAAAAATAGCCATCATGCACCTTTGGAAGGTAGCCGGTGCATTGCAAAGGCCAAAAGGCATTCTCCTAAAGGCAAAAGTGCCATAAGGACAAGTAAAAGTAGTTTTTTCTTGATCAGCAGGGGCAATCGGGATTTGATTGTATCCCGAATACCCATCAAGAAAACAATAAAATGAATGCCCTGACAATTTTTCAACCATTTGATCAATAAATGGGAGTGGGAAATGGTCTTTTCTAGTGGCATCATTTAGCTTCCTATAATCAATGCAAACTCTCCACCCAGACACTGTCCTAGTAGGGATCAATTCATTCGCCTCATTCCTCACTACAGTCATACCACCTTTCTTAGGTACTACATGGACAGGGCTAACCCACTTACTATCTGAAATAGGGTAGATCATTCCTGCGTCTAAAAGCTTAAGTACCTCTTTTTTCACTACTTCCTTAAGGGTAGGATTCAATCGCCTCTGTGGTTGCACTGTAGGCTTGCACTCTTCTTCCATCAAGATTCTATGAGTGCAAATCAAAGGACTAATTCCTTTGATATCAGCAATCGTCCAGCCTATTGCCTCCTATGTTCTCTTAAAACTTCAACAACTTCTCCTCCTGATTTTCTGTCAAAAACGATGAAACAATTACAGGTAAAGTTTCATCATGACCCAAATAAGCATACCTTAGGTGATCAGGTAATGGCTTTAACTCTAAATTTGGAGGCTGTGTCAAGGAAGGAACCTGTTTCTTCTCACTTGTTCCAAGTTCCTCATACATTCTAACCCGAATTTCAGACACTTCCTCACAATCTACTTCTTTCTCCTCATCACTCCAGTCATCAAACTCTCTCAAAACCGACTCCACGGTCTCAATTCCTACTTCATCTTCCCAAAATTCATTTGTAAGCTCCTCTATAACATCAATATTAAAACAGGTTCTTTTTCATCAAATTTATGCATAGCATCATATACATTAAATGTAACCTGTTCATCCATAACACGTAGAGTAAGCTTACCTTGCTCAACATCGATTAAAGCCTTACCTGTAGCCAAGAATGGTCTCCCCAAGATCATGGGCACCTCTCTATCTTCCTCCATTTCCAGGACTATGAAGTCCACAGGAAATATGAATTTGTCCACCTTTACTAGCACATTTTCTACAATACCCTTAGGGTATTTGATACTCCTATCAGCCAATTGCAAGGTCACATGGGTTTCCTTGCATTCTCCCATTCCTAGTCTCCTGAAAATAGAGAAAGGCATTAAATTTATACTTGCACCAGAATCAATTAGCACTTTATCAAATAAATATTACCAATAGTACAAGGTACAGTGAAACTTCCCTGATCTTTTTGCTTTGTAGGCAAGCCTTGATTTTGCTGAAGTATCATTGAGCACTCTCCTGTTAAAACAACCGGTTCATTTCCATCTATCCTCCTCTTCTTGGATAGCAATTCCTTAATGAACTTAGCATAAGAGGGCATCTCTTGAATGGCCTCCAAGAAAGGAATATTGATTTGTAAATTCTTAAACACATCTAAGAACTTAGCAAATTGCTCATCCAACTTCTGCTGCTTCAACCTTCCTGGAAAAGGCACTGGAGGAACATAAGGCTTCACACTAGGTGAAATTAACATCGGTTCCTCAAGCTTTCTTTTTCCTTTATCTCTTATCTGCACCTCCTCTTTCTCTTCCACCAAAACATTTGGGTTTTCCACCTCCTTACCACTCCTAAGAGTAATAGCATTCACTCCTTTTGGATTCTCTTCAGTCTTGCTGGGTAGTGACCCTGAAGGTCTACTACTTATCTGCTGAGAAATTTGACTTATTTGCCCTTGAAGATCCCGAATAGTGGCTTGTTGATTATTAATCAACGTCTCAGTCTTCTGCATGAAAGTTTTCATCAGATCTTCAACCGAAGAATGGTTCTGTTGTTGATGATGTGGATGTTGAGGTGGTGGTGGTGGTAAAGCATTCCTCACTGGACCTTGAATCATCGGACCTTGTCTTTGAAATCCAGGGGTCGATAGACATTATTCTCATTCCTCCATGAGAAATTCGGATGATTGCCCATCCTGGATTGTAAGTGTTTGTATAAGGTCCTTGATTTCCTCTTTGAAAATTCCCCACATAATTCATTTGCTCTCCACTAGCTGAAGTTGGTGAATGTGTTTGAGGACAATCATGGAACGAATGTGAACCTGAACAAATCTCACAACACAAAACTTGGTTAGGAATAATAGAACTTGAAGTAGTGAGCTTACTTACTTGATTTGCCAAAGCCGAAATCTGAGTTGTAAGTTGAGACATGGCCTCATTATCTTGCACAGCTGCTACCTTAAGTTTAGTCCTCTCACAACTCCAATTGTGAGCACTTGAAGCCATTTCTTCTATCAACGAGCTAGCTTCATCATAGCTCTTACCCATTAATGCTCCTCCTGCAGCGTCTACAAGTGATCTCAAAGTTTCATCCAAACTCAGATAGAATATCTCAATGAGGAGATTATCAGGTAGTCCATGATGAGGACATTTCCTGATAGCTTCCTTGTATCTTTCCCATCCTTCATACAAGGATTCACCATGAAATTTTGTAAAGTTGGTGATCTCATTCCTCAACCTAGCTGTCCTAGCCGGTGGGAAAAATCTCCTCAAAAACTTGTTTGACAAATCTGTCCAATTAGTGATGGACTCCTGGGGTAATGAATTGAACCAAGCCAAAGCCTTGTCCCTTAATGAAAAAGGAAATAGCTGCAACCGTATTGCCTCATCTGTAACACCATTCATCTTGATGGTGTTGCAATACTGAAGGAATTTAGCAAGATGATCATCAGGTGTTCATTTGGATATCCTCCAAATTGATGAGCTTCTACCATCTGAATTAGTCCTGGCTTGATTTCAAAGTTGTTGGCTTGAACTGTGGTCTTCTAATGGGATTTCCAGACACAGTTGGTACTGTGTAATCCCTTAATGCCCTGGCAGGGGCTTGGATTTGATTATTGTTGTTTTCACCTTCTGCCATCCTTTCTGTTTGTCCTTGTTCTCTTTGTCTGTTCACTTTTCTTAATGAACGTAGTGTACGTTCAATCTCAAGATTGAGGGGTAGAAGTTCCCTACTTCTACTCCTGTGCATACAACCTGAAAAGAACACAGACAACAAACCAAACCGTAAAATGAGCCTAAATTACTAACAGAACTAAAATTGTTTAATATTAATCTTTCCCCGGCAACGGCGCCAAAAACTTGATCCGCTTGAAATGTTTATATTTTAAAACCAATTCTCCAGCAAGTGTACTGGGTCGATCAAGTAATAAAGTGATGAATGAGTATCGATCCCACGAGGAAAGTTTAATTACTAAACATTATTAGTTCATTTCAATATTTAGGCCAAGAAATCAAATTCTTTATATAAATATTACTATAATATCTACACTATGCAATGTCTAGTATTTACTAATTCTACTCACACAAGTCTTAACAAGTAAGGTTAGTGGGATTGAGATAAAATCCTATTTCTCCAATCATGTTGAACTCGGTTATTAAAATTGTTAGAGTTCATGCATATCCATGTGAATCTACCAAGATTACAAATTCTAAAAAAATTTGAAAACCTTTTTCTCCTAAAACACTCAAGCTTCACAACTGAGCATTTTGACAGATTCAATGTGCAACTAAGAGTTTCCCAAATCTGAGTTGACTCATTGTCCTAAATCAAGAATTACAGAATTCCTTCTTTAAAACTTATTTAAAACAATGTTTGAGCAGTAATGATAGACTCTACTAGGATTAAAAACTCTTTGCCATCGCATACTTGAATTTTTCACCCAAATATAAATTCAAACGAAATTAAATCTTTGCCAAGATACCCAATTCATTCAAACTTGAATTCATCCGAATTTTAAGTTTAGTTTGAATTTAACAAGGATTTGCATCATTCTTACAACCCAATAACACTAGTTCAACAATCACTTCAGAAAATCAAGGATTTCATCATTTCCCACCGTTCAAATTTAGCTAATAACCATTTCTACTCTATCTAACAAGATACTAATAACAACTATGAATATTCATCATGAAATGTAAATAACAAAGCAAATGAAGAAGAAATTACCAGTAATTCGAGAAAAAACCGTACAAATTGTAACTAATCCTTGTTAGCAAATTCTACTCAATCTACGAACAAATAGAACAAATTTGATGAAGATCCAAGTACATCTTGATTTTCTACCTCTATCTCTCTCTAAAACTATCGGGAGAAATTGAAAATGAAAAACATAACGTAAGTCCCTTTCTCTCTCCTCAAAGCATGTAAAAATACATGCTTTTCGTGTAACTGTCTGCTTCTATGCCGGCGGTTTCATACCCGCCGGCGGCGTTCAATCAAGCGTTAAGGATTTGTAAACTGATGGTTTCAATTTGAACCGGCGGCGTACTCCTCAATTTGCCGGCGTTGCATTCAAATTCAAGTACTGTGTCCATCCTCAAACGCCGGCGGTGTTGGATCCAGCGTTAAATACTTAGGCTCTGTGATGTTTCAACGCCGCCTTGTAACGCCGGCGTGTTGCCTTCTAATTTGCCGGCGTATGCTTTGATCTCTCTCTCAACGCCGGCTGCGTTTGGCCCAAATTCACCGGTGTTTGTGTGTTTCACTGCCAATTCACACAATTCTTCATGTTTCCTTGTTGCTACTTTCCATTTTCATTCCTGACCTGATTCCGAACAAATGACACAAAACTAAATATTAATTCCTTTGCTTTTATAATGATTAACACAAATAAGTATCAATTCATAGATGAAAATTATATCAATTTTCTGAGTTTATCAAATACACTCAATTTATTATCTTTTATTTATAGTTCTCTAAGTTACCAGCACATACAATGTAATAAGACCGAGTTACTCACCTACTCATGTTGGTCAATCGTAGTAGTCGTCAGGGAAATTCTCACAAGTACCCAAGACACCTATTGAGATGATTAATATATTCATCACTGTCATATAAACTATATGATTAAACTCCTATGAGTGTCTAAGTACCCTATCTTGCTGCTGGGTTTTCGTTCTATTACTATATTAGTTCTTTAAAGATCTTATGGTGATCAAGTATTAGTTCATATTTAATTTCAAGTTGTTTGTCTTGATTTGTTTGATACTTAAATATATCAATCGGGTATTCGAGAATTTGACATTTAGTTAACTCATCTTTATAGTTATTATTGTTATTTTTGTATTGTTTCTTATTTGACTTAGTGTAGTAACTCGTATTTCTTTATTATTTTTTAGAACTATCGTTTTCTTTCGATTTATTGATATAATTTTCTCGTAAAGTAAAGATATCCTTATAATTATAAATTTAGACTATTTAAATTTCCATTGTAGTCCATAGTCTAAAGGTATGTATTTAAATAAATACTTAATAATTTCTAACTTTTCTTGTAAAACATATTAAATTCATCTATAATAATAATACAATTAGTAACATTAAGATTTGATAAATTTACAAAAATTATTTTCAAAAATATCAATAATACTATCTTTTGGCCGAATAATAATAACAACAACAACAATTACGGTAATAACAATAATAATAATTACGGTAATGATATAATAACAAACAAGTTTAATGATAACAATGATAATAATAATAATACTTATAATATTCATCATGTAAGTTAAATTAATAGTAATTCACAAATTCTTACCCCATTAAGGTTAATATTAGTAGTAATATTACTAAAATTGCTTTAATCTTAGCTTTTGAGTTCTAATTATGAATATTTAATAAAATAATATTTAAAAATGATATTTCTAGAAATATTATTAATTTAAGTACTTTAATGATATTAGAAAATATTAACAACTATAGTTTAAAGCTTAAGGGATTTAAATTAAATTAATGATAGTGATTTATATCTTTAATAATCCTTTCTTGATAATGTTAATAAAACTAATTCATAATACTTATGTCAATAATCTTAAATACTATATATTTATTAATACATAAAATTTTTTAATTTTAAACTCAATATTCAATAATTTCAATATTATACACTAATAAGTAATAATATTCTTAATAATACAGAAAATAAATAAATAAAAATAATAACAGTACTAAAAATATTTATAATATTAATTATTACATTATTTAATTTAATTATTTCGGTTTTAAAAAAATTATAAAATATGAAAGCCGAGAGGCACACGGGGTGGAACACGCCCGTATTGCTCCCTTGCTCATCTAGGGAAGTACTGTTCCTCGTCTTCGCTGATGAGCTCGACCATTTTTTGCCGAAATCTGACGTTCCAAGGCTCATTAATTGATTCCTATGAGTTTCTACAATACATGTTTTACTACATCAATATCAACTCAAAACATCAAAACGACAACATGATTCATGGTTTTCAGATCAATATGGTATAACTAGGGTTTTCGAAATTTACCTTACTCGAGCCTATCCGATGAAATTCGAAGCTTGTTCTTGGGTTGGTTATGATCATATGATCATTAGAAGTCAGTTCCAATCCTTTAAAAAAAAAA
Source organism: Combretum micranthum (assembly GCA_024138025.1). Taxonomy (NCBI): domain Eukaryota; kingdom Viridiplantae; phylum Streptophyta; class Magnoliopsida; order Myrtales; family Combretaceae; genus Combretum; species Combretum micranthum. Next base: position 41,739 of record JAMXBD010003750.1, on the reverse strand, counting down.
AACACACCGAAATACAATAACTTACCTTGTTCCCAGTTTAAGCGTTTTTTCGTGTTATACTCTTCTTTGATTCGAACCGAAGTGTTTCTGTTCTTAGGTCGTTTTGGCTGCTATTTAGGAGTTGTCTTGATTTGGAAATTTTAGGAGTGATTGGTGCTTGTTTGCTTATCCATCAAGAGCTATAAACATATATATATATATGTATATATATAAGAGAAATGAAGATGGTTTTCCTTCGACAATTGCATCCGATTTCTCCACATTTGTACACTGTTTCATCCATTTGTTTGCTATCATTAATGAGGAAGTTGAGTTGGCAATGTGTGATTTGTTCATGAGTTGATTTTGTTGACTATTTGTGCATTATTTAGAGGATTTTTCATGCAAATATCAGTTCTCTTTATTCAAGACAATCCAAACCCTACATTTTGTTCAACTTGGACCGATCCTGCACATGTATATATATACTAATAATTTTTAGACAATATCAATCTATATTTTTGGGTAGTTTATTAAGTTAATCGAGTATAATTTAGCAAATATTTGAGAGTTTTTGTCCAAAAATATTTTATAGGATTCTACAAAATATTTAGTTTATCAAATGATACATCTTTAAGTTTTAAATTTATGCGATTAATTGTTTTTAGAATTTTATCATCCGCGATTAAGGTTTTCTAAGCTTATTAGGTCAATTTTTGTTTTAGGCTCCAACAGCTTAAGAGAACCCTAATTAGAATAATGATGTGATTCAAATATTTATTTAGAGTCTAGATCTTTAGTTATACATCTGTTTATGTTTTTATTGTGTATTTATAATCCTAACGGTTTATCTTTAGGTTATCCTTTCCCATCTATAACCGTAGTTGGTTAATTACTCATTATCGCATTTGATATATTAGTTAAATTATCTATATATCTTAAGTTTTTGATACCTGCTATGAAATTTTATTAATAGTGCTTAATACTATCTAGGAATCTTGAATTTAGGGTTTAACTCCATATATAGGCTCATTATTACTCATTGTTCTAGTCTGATGTCATTTTAGAGTTTAATAGTGTCATGCCCCAAATGGTACCCTGAACGCAACAGTCCGCCACACTCAATATTTAAACTCAAGTAAGACAACCTTAGTCTCTCCATGAGTTTGAACACTGGGTATAAGGCTCACGTTCCACATATAGGGAACCATACTTTGATTCGAAATAGTTTAAGGAGACATACATAGCAACAAGAACGTGAATCGTAACAATTATATCTAGATTTAATATATTACATGATCTAAGGGGCATACCCCCATTAAAAATATTAAGAGTTCTTAAGTTCTCAATAGTCTCTTACAACATCCATCAAATATCAATTTAGGAGATTCAACTAGAAGGTTATGCCTACATCTAGGTCCCGACTTCATCAAAAAGCTCCTTAGAGTCCAAAAGCATACCTGAGGAAAGTGGCTTCTTGGAGATAGCCATAAATATTCATACTGCTATAGGAAATTATTGGGGTATAAGCTTACGAGCTTAGTGAGATTCATTTCCAAATATTTAATACCTAACAACAATATGTAACAGATAAGTTATTAATAGCCACATGAAATACACAAGCAAATGAGCATACAAGATATGACTTTCCAGTAGTCATATGTGAATGGATTTATGCCCTCCATTCGAGGATGGGGTGGTCCATAAGTCATGCAACGATAATCCTAATCTCTTTCTCTTATTATACAACATCTGTTGTTTTATGTGGTAGTTTCAAATGCTTACCCCACTTCCATTAACATAAGCGATCTCGCATCCTTAATGTTAACACAGGCCTCTACGCCTCCGCTAATATACTTTTGTCCCACCAAAGGTATACTAGCTAATGCAATGTGACTCACTACGTGTTATGCATGTACAGTTTATTCATATAATCATGGTATATTAATCATGTAGGTTAAGAGCGATCATAGAGAATTTCAGACAATTCAAGTTTATACTAACTCATACAATGTTTTTACAACAAATCTCATCTTGATATACTTATCATTCATTCAACCAAGATTAGATCACAACTCATCACGATTTCATCTTTTCCTAATTCTAATGCCACTGTGATTACAAGCATATCCATAAGCACAACAATTTAAGAAATGAACTCACTTTGCCATGGCGCGAAAATCCACGTAATCGTAATAGTCATCGGGAAGGTCTAGTCCATCTCCCAAGTTCCCTAATCAAAAGAAATAACGCTAATGAGTATTTCTATAAAGTTTGAATGAACTTATAAATTCTATTCTATCAAATTCGTCAAAATTCATCTAAGAGAAAATTCCAACTTAAAACAGCCATAACTTAGTCATTTTAACTCGGAATTTCACATATTATATACAGATTTCTACCTATTTGATGAGAGCTATCTATTTCTAGAGTTATTTTCAACAAATGAGGTTGGTTGGTCCATGAAAAGTAGGGTACAAGATACTATACGAATTTCCCATTTCACAATTCAACTTCTAACCTCAAAACAAACATCATATTAAAGCTTTGATAGATACTTAGCTATCATTATCTTGTAAGACTCATTATATACATATATAACTCAATAGCATGCATGATTCATGAGTATTGGAAATTTATAATTTCTCATGTACTTAGATCCTATCCAATAAGAAGTATGTGACCTTACTTTTCTAACTTTGTTTCTACAAGTGCATCATGCATATATAATACCTACAAGCTATTGTCATGAAGGTTATGAGATGATCTATCTATATGTACACATATAGTATTAAGAATTCTTTTTGAAAAACTTTTACTTTGCAAAACTTTAAAATTTACTAGACTTAAGAAAAATAGTTTTTCTTCTTGTAAGACCATACTTGCCTTTATGAAAACTCAACCTTGATGACTATATAGCCATCACCTTCATTATTTTAATAAAAACCTTCATTTTGGGATTAGAAAATAGATGTTCTAATAGATGGCTTTCCTAATTAAGAATTTTACAAAGCTTTAGAGAATAAAAACATTGTTTAAGTCTATTCTTGGAAATCATTCCTTGTTCTAGGATTATATTTTGATAAACCTCTCTTATCTTTGTCAAAATTTAGTCTTTAGTACATGTATCCCTTAGGACTTCCATTTTTTTTTTTTTTATAAACATCATCATTTTGGCTTTGAAAATAGGTATTTGAATGATGGTTATTTTCAAATCCGAATTTTGAAAAATTCATTTGAGTTTGTTTTCTTTGTAAAACTCATTTAGTCTTACAAAAACCATTTCCAAATCAAACCTACCTCTTAAGGCTTCCATATCTTTAATAAAAATCTTGTTTTGAAGTTTAAAAATGGGTGTTTATACTTCAAAACTCCTTTGTTATGAATTTAAAACTTGTTGTTGGAATTGAAACGTAACCTTTATAAACTTTCCTTGTTTTGAAATATTCTTTAGTAGATCTAAGTTTTTCTCATCAAGATCATTCATTTATGATATCAATTCTCTAAGCCATTCCTTTTAAATGAAAAATACATATTTTGAAGTTGAAAAATAGCTTTTCTAAATATGGTTCCTTTTTTATTTGAATTTTCAAAAATGATTTTTGTTGAATCTAAAATAGATCTTGAGCTTTCTTGTAAACCCCGGTATACTCAGTAGTCAAGAAACTCAGGGAGTCGGAAGCGAAACCCTAATCCGGTCCAGTTTGAGTCTAGTGAGTGAAGCCTAGGAACCCTAAACCCGACTTTCCTTCGGTTTTATAATAAAACAAATATTATGAAGTAAATGAATTTGAATTATTGTTTAAAAGTACATTCTAAACCTTTGAAAGTTTTAAATTCGGGAATTTTCAATTCCAGGCCTTCCCGAGCTCAATTACAGAAAAGCGTGCCCCGGACCACGGATTCAGAAAAATATTCTGGAGTATTCATTAGAACCGTAATTTTATAAGGATTCCAAAAATATCAATTTCATAATTTTCCGAGCTATAAAAAATTACAGTTATAGCTTTTCCCGTGTTTTCGGAACAACCGGTAAAGTAGATGTCTTGTCTACTATTCACAAGTACAATCTACACTACATACTACCCCCCCCCCCTTGATTTTCCTCCCATTTAATTTATTTTGCAATTTTTATTCATTACTAACCCTAATGCCTTCATATATAAACATATTTTCTCTCTCTCTCTTCATTTCTTCTTGTTTTAATTTTTGAAAAAGAGAAGAGGCTCTCTCCTTCTCCTCCATTGTGCCGTGAGGTTGCCCCCCTCCCCCTCTCACAACTTCAACTTGTTTTCTTCTCTTTTCCATCTCAAGACTCCTTTGGTATGTTGATTTAGGTCTTGTTTTTCCTAGATCTTGTAATGGCAAGACTATATCTTGTGTGTTTTCTAATTTAATCCCAATGAGCTCATGCTAAGGACATGAAAACACATGAACAAGAATATCAAGCCATCACAAGACATGGATCTAGTGTTTAGATGAGTTTATTAAAATATCAACTTGTTCATGCATGCAAAGTAGAGATCTTGTACATATATTGTTGTTCATGCCATGAGATCCATGATTCATGCATTATATATAGTAGATCTAAAGTTTAGACAACCATATATTCATGTACATGCATGATCATAGGTTTATTTTGTTTTCTATGCATTGATGATCATAATAATATAGTCTTGTACATGTATAGAGATGCTAGATAGTGGATCTTTACATATAGGAAGCAAGAACATTGAAAAAGGAAGGACTTTGTCAAATATGAAATGTTGAAAATTCGGATGAAATGGAAGCCCTACCTTAAAAGCCACCAAAATCATTTTTTACTCATGTTCCATAAGAAAAATGAAGGGTATGTGTAATAGGTATATTGAAGGAATGATTTTTATAAGTTTAGATGAGTTTAGGCATGATAGGAATGTAAAACAAGTGGTGGAGTTAGAATGAAAAATATTGGAATGTTGATCAATAGTTAAAATTCGTAACTTAGGTTCATGCCTACAAGAACACTTGGTATTTAAGTCTAAATGGGATGTTTTATAAGCTAAATGAAGTCCTTAGATAATATATATATGGGAGCTTCAATTTTAATGCATTAGACAAGTTTTTCCTTAAGAAAAATGCAAGAAAATGAAATTTAGAAAATTCGGATTTTTACGAAAGGCTTGTTCAAAGACATGTTTACCAAATGGAAAATGGAAATTTTTATGCATGAATGAAGGCCATGATTAATATAGACCTTAAGAACTTATTTTTAGTTAGATAACAAGTGGATTACAAGATTTAAAGGCCAAAGAAACCCTAAGGAGTATAATGTGGAAAAATAGCTTCTTGGAAATAATCTTTATGGGAATTTTCCAACACTTAAGAGTCCATAAGAGTTTATTATCACAAAATTATTATGACCATGCATATATTAAGTTCATCACATGGCATTCCTATTAGTAATTCATTCCCATATCATTCATGCATGAATCATCAACTAGGAACATTTCTTATCAAAAGCAAAACAAATTTTTGAGATTGGAACATTTGCGGAACAGATCTGATCCCACTGTTCCGTGACCTTACTATTTTCAAAACTTGGAAATAATACTAGAAATAGGTAGATCTTTCGAAGTAGATAGAGATCGATATAAAATTTGCGAAATTCCGAGTTAAAATGACCAAGTTACGGCCATTTTAAGTAGGAACTTCCACAAATAGCGAAAAATCCGAATCCATTTAGTTTAGATGTATAGCTTGATTTAGTTACATAATGAGAGTCTCATTGGGATTATTCTTGCTTGGTAGGTCATCCCGAGCAGGACGACACTCTACCTCTCGACTACTACTACTAGGAAGATTGGCGTCCAATGGCCGAGTGAGTTTTACTTCCACTCTCAATTAATGATTGTGATTGTAACGTAGTGGCACTAGTGGTGTAGGCAAAGATAAAAAGAAATTGTATATGCATGATGGGGTATATGGGAATTATGTATGTTGTCTACTGCTGATATGTGAATTGGAACGTAAGGAATATCGAACCCGGGTGTTAAGCTATTGACTGATTAGCTAGTATCTTATGATGAATGTCTGCGAACACTTGTTGGTCACTTGAAAGAATTGAATTAACGAATATTCGGTTTCAAATGTAAATTGAATCCATTCATATCACGATGGGGTTGGAGCATTCGCATTGGTTGGTTTTTCGTGATCCATAAAACAAATTTGTTGGTTAATCGTGATCCATAAAACGAAATATTATTAGTTGACCGTGAGCTTAAATGGCGTCGTACCGTAGGATTCGTTAATCTGCTAACCCGGGATGGAGGGCGCAAGTCCATCCACATATGATTTCCGGTTGGTCATATGTTTGTTGATCACATTTGTATGATGCATACACTTGCTTGAATGATTGTATTTAATTGTGTTATGGAAGTTATTACTCACTAAGCTAGTTAGCTTACACCCCCATAGTTTTTATCTCTTGCAGCACGAGTTTATATGGCTTAGGCCGAGGCAAGCCACATCACAGGTACCAGAGATAGGAGTTTCCTGTAGAAGTTTAATCCATTCCTTTTTGTATAGACTTCCATTGGAAACTAAGGACTCTGGATGACTGTAACGGACTTGTTATTCTTTTGCAGGGGAATGCCCCTTAGATTTTGTAAACTATAATTTATGCGTTTTGGTTTATTATTTATGGCTAATGAATGCCACATTAAACTATTTAACTCCATTTGTTGAAGTATTCTATTGTCGTAAAGGAATGCTTTACATCTACTTAAGACTCCCGAAGGGCTCGGGTAGGGAACTCGAGAGTCTTACTTAGTATGTGGCGGGCTGTTACGTTTAGGATACCCTACGGGGCGTGACATTTCTAATACTTTTCTACTATCATCAAGCTATTACAAGGTATCTAAGAACATAAAACAAAAGTCTAATGCGTTTATGAACTTAAAACAACTAGATCTACTTTACTATACTAGTCACTAAAGCATAAACACTATGGGTTATGTGAATGATGAATATATGCACAAATCATTAACAACAACAATATAACTTGAAAATAAAACAAGATAATAGCAAAATAACTCAAATAACAAGATCTAATAACATTGTGATGGCAAGTATCTCATGTTCAAGTGTTTCCACATCCCTAACTTGAAGCTCATGGGGATTTTTATGTGGAATCACACATTAATGAACTTAACATTACATGTTTTTAAGATACTAAGGTATAGATCTATTATCTATTGATTGTGTGGAGTAAGAAACTTGTAAGAAAAACAAAGTGTGTGTGTGTGTATAGATGGAGGAGGAGCTCACGGTTTGAAAGAGGAGAGGAAGAGAGAGTTTTGCAAAAAAATTTCTAAAATGAAAAGGGAGAAAGAGAGAAAATGAAATGAAGTGGGCATAAAGAGGTATATATAGAGAGATGAATTAGGGTTTGCTTTGATTAAACAAAAGAAATAAGACAAATTGGAGAGAGGGAAAAATGGGGACGGGGCGCTGGTTTCATGGAGGAGAGAGAGTGGAGTTATGTTGTACAAGTTTTGGAATTAAATAAGTAATTTAAATGATAAAAGTTATATTGGAACGGTAAATTGTAAGAAAAATGATGTAATTGTAAGAGTAGGGTGTAAGGATGTAAGAAATAAGTTATGGGTAGTTGTACTTGTGAATAGTGTAGAAGAAATCAAAAAGTAAATTAGACATTTAGAGTATCGGTAGTAATGAAAATACGATAAAAGGTTATTGTCACGCCCCAGAGGGTACCCTAAACGTGGTAGTCCACTGCACATAATATTAAAGCTAATGAAAGATAATCTTAGTCTCGTAGGAGCTTTGATATCATATGCAAGGCATGCTTCCAAGATAGTAGAAGACTCACAGGGGTATTATGTTTAAGCAGATAATAAAAGCATACAAGAACTTTTATAGATAAACATGTAATATTCAATGGAATAATAGCCTCGTACAACTTCTTGGGGAAATTCCCCCATCCTAATATTCTCGCTTAACTAAGCCATCATCAAAATGTAAATATAACATAAGTCTACTATAAAGATTTTTCTTAGAAGTCTATATTCAAAACTAAATACATATAAACTTCTTCTAAAAACTCCTAGTAGATTTGACTCATACCTGACAAACGGGGCTCCTTGGTGCTAACCACAAGTAATCATACTGTAACAAAAAGCTATAGGGGTATAAGCAAAACTAGCATAGTGAGATAGCTCACATCTACACAACATTTCCATAAATCATGCAAGTAATTAAACAATCATATGAAATCACATGAGAAAACATAATATACACAATTAACCGGAAACCATGTGTAGCATGGATTTTACGCCCTTCATGTCGGGGGCTAGGTGGTTACAGGCCCATACGACCATTAATATTTGCAGATTTACCGGCTCCTACTTGCCTTGTAGACTTTTCGGCTCCTACTTACCATGTAGACTTTCTGGCTCCTACTAGCCACCATTATAACTCCTCATTTCCCCACACGAAGAATGGTAGTGAGCATAAATGTGTTTCACAAATATGATATGCATGAATTATTTTCAATATAGGTTTATTCAATTAATGTTGAGTTCAAGTTAAAGGTGATCAAAACAATATTAATCATATCATTACAAGAAAACATAAATTATTCATCAATTCCTCTTTCAATACTCTTAACTTTTATTCAATCAATCATGAATCTAAATCACACTACATCTGTTCATTTATCTTGTCCTTATTTCCTTGTACTACTACTTACATGCACAAACAAGGAAATATAACTAGTAAGGGATTAACTCACTCCATGACGATCGCTCCTAGTCGAAGTAATCTTCCGGGAATGCGATTTCGGTTCCTTTTTCACCTATAAAAAATGAAACACTCAAAATGAGTCTTTGATAGAATTTCTACTTTTTGAAGATCCTAAATCTATCTTGAATTCGTGGTAAAATCAGATAGAAAGAAATTCCAACTTAAAATGGCCATAACTTGCTCATTTTAACTCGGAATTTCGCATATTATATACCATTTTCTATCTACTTAAAAATATATATCTATTTCTAAAACTATTTTCATCAAACTAAGTCATTTGAGCTCTGAAATAGTAATGATCAGATTAACCATGAATTTTCTCAAAATTTGCATCCCTTCTTTTTACAAAAGCTTATATCAAAGAGATAAATATTATAATATTTTGTAAAACATTTGAAATGTATATATGTATCCACTGACTCATATCAAATGCATGAAATTTATGAAGTTGTCTCAAACCATGAACTTTTGGTAAAAACAAAGTTTTCTAAGAATTTTGGAAAAGTGATACTTTTGAAAATTTCCTTTTATCTTGCTAGAAAATATCTTAAGTCATTTTAAATGAGTATTTCTCTTTTCCTTAATTTCATTTCCTTAGTCTTTTTAGATTTTCTAAAGAATGATTTTTATTTTTAAGCTTAGTTTCTAATACTTTTTGAAAGTAATAATTCTATATTTTATAGAAATCACTTTCTTATTTCTTAAGATCATTCTTCTTTTATGAAAGAAAATACCTTGGTGTTTGTTAAACTAGTATTGATGAAAAGTGGAATTTAGTAAATCTTTTGTTCCACCAAGAATTTCCTTTCATTTCATGACGTGTAAAGTGTATGTAGGTTTTGTTTAAAAAATTCCTATGTTCTTAAAATTTATAATGAACTCCTCTAAATTTCTAGAAAACGTTTCTTAAGATAAATTCCTAAATTTTCATGAAAAATTTCTTCCTTCATAGCAACTCTTATTTTTAGAGAAGGACTTCTATTTTTAAGGAAATTTTTCCTCCTTTATCTTGTTGAGACAAAGTCAATATGTTCATGCATGATCATGAATATTAAACATAAAATTATGAAAACATAAGAAAGACATAATAATTAAAGAAATAAGCTAATAAAGAAATATGTCAAGTATTAGAACCTTAGCTTTATCAAGGTATCTCGGGACTAAGAATAGACTAGTATCAAAAGAAAAAGAAAATTGTTTTGACTTGATGAGGACAAGTCTAAGACTAGAAAGACTAGTCTTAAAACAACTTGAATGAAAATAAATTGCAAGGAAAGTAAATAAATTGCAATAACAAGGAGCTTATATGTTCTAAAAGATATATATAGCTTCATAGATATATTTAGTTAAATATATATATGAAAGCAACATAAAGGAAAATTGATTCATGAACAAAAACAAAGTATGAACATATTGTTACTTTCTTAACCTTCATGGTTTAGAAATCACACACTAAGCTCATACTAGGTAAATGAACATAAATGAAACTTTAAATAAGTATTACCTATGAAGACTAAACTTGAGAGAACTTTGAGAGAACTCTTGTAGAAATTTTGAGAGAGTAATTTTAGTATATGGAAGGTGTGAAGAAAGTGGAAGGAAGATGGGTAGTTATAGGAAAATGTGGGAGGAAATTTGTTAATTAAATAATTGAAAAACAAAACAAATTGAGGAGAGAGGGGGGTGTGGCCAGCACAATTTTGAGTGTAAGAGAAGGAGAGAAATTAATTTTTTGTATTTTTGTTAATGAAAAAGTAAGATATGAAAGATATTAAGTTGTTTTTGGAAATAAAAATTGTAAGAAAATAGAGTTATGGTTTTAAGAGTAGGTTGCAAGAAAAAGTAGAGATAGATAAATAGTGTAGAATAGTAATAAATAGTGTAATGTCAAGTAGACATGACAATTTAAGTACCGGTAGTAAGAAAATATGCGTATAGTTACGATATCTGATATTTTTAGTTATCGAAAAATTATGAAACTGATATTTCTGAAAATCTTATATTTTTATGAGTCTAAAGGTATATCCAGAATATTTTTACTATTCTGAGCCCTAGGACACACTTTTCGAAAACTTTGTCTGATCATGCTCAAAACGAATCGTGGTTAACTAATCTGATATTTTTAAGCCTTATCATGTTAGTACGAAACTATTCTACATACTAATCTCTCATTTATTTTCTTAAGGTTGCCTAAACAGGAATGCCGGACTTGAACGATGACATCTAACTAGGGTTTTGTTGACCTTAGGATTTCCAGTTGGCTTTCTAATTAGGGTTTAAGCTTAATTGATCACAAAACTTTGAGGGTTTACAGTTATAACTGTAACTTTTAAACCCGAAAAATTATATAACTGATATATTTGGAAATCTTATGCAATTACGAGTCTAATGGTACTAATATCATATATTTAATATTTCGAGTCCCGGGATACGCTTTTCAAAGTTTGTACTCGATTGAGTTCAAAATAGATCGAAAATTTACTAATCTTATCTTTTAAAGCATCCTAGTATTATTACGAACCAAACTACACTCTTTACTCATATTTCGCTCCTTGGTTTAAGAATACGGGATTTTCGGATCCAAACTACTAGGGTTTCCTCGGAATTTATTGACTTAGGTTTTCCGGTTGACTTTTCGATTTAGGGTTTAAACTTGATATCACCTTAAAAATTAGGGCTTACAACCTACCCCCTTAAAGAAAGTTTTGTCCTTAAAACTTGAAGCACATACCTGATTCCTCAAACAAAAGGGGACAATTCTGTCGTATCTCATTCTCAGCCTCCCAAGTTGCCTCCTTATATGAGTGATTCCTCCAAAGAACCTTAACATACTTGATTTCCTTATTCCTCAACTCGTTTAAGTATTTCAAATGGACCAATATACCGAGGGCTCAACTTCCCTTGTGAGCAGATCCGATGGATACTCTTTTATAGGATTTACCTTTAAGTACACATGGTCCTCTATATGAAACTCAAGAACTCTCCTTTTTAGATCTGCCTAGCTCTTTTATCGATCTTGAGCCTCCTTCATCCGTTGTCGGATAGCTCGTACCTTATCAGCGGCATCCTGTATAAGATCTGGTCCAAGAATTGATTTCTCCACATCATTCCAAAATAACGGGGATCTACACTTTCGTCCATATAAGGCTTTATAAGGCGGCATTTTAATTGTTGAGTGATAACTATTGTTGTAAGCAAACTCCACTAAGGGTAAGTGTGCTTTCCAACTTCCTTTGAACTCCATCACACATGCTTGAAGCATATCCTCTAAGGTTTGTATGGTTCGCTCAAACTGTCCATCAGTCTGAGGATCATATGTTGTACCGAAGTGCAACTTAGTTCCCATGCACTTTTGCATGTTTCTCCAAAACTTGGACACAAATCTTGGGTCTCGATCTGATACAATCCCATATGGTACTCCATGTAGACGAACAACTTCCTTAATGCAGAGCTTTGCCAATTTGTCCATGGAATATGTCATACTTATTGGTAGGAAGTGAGCGGACTTACTTAACCGATCTACATAACCCATATAGCATCATGCCCTATTGGCATTTTTGGCAATCTACACACAAAATACATGGAAATCTGATCCCACTTCCATTCTGGTATCATCAATAGTTTCAACAATCTTCCCGGATGTATCATATACCTAGAATTGTGAGCTTTACCCATGATCTCCTTTCGCATCTCCTCATCATTTAGTACACACAGTCATCCCTTCATTCTTATTACATCCTCGTCATCTATCATGAAGTCAATTTATTTTCCTTCTTGAATTTCTTTCTTTATTCTTTGTATTATCTCATCATACCGCTGAAGTTCCTTGATTCTTTCCACCAAAGTGGGTTCCATCACCAAATTTGCTATTTCCATCTCAGCATCTCTTCATGTGAACTCAATGCTTAACCTCTCAAACTCTTTCACCAATTCCTTTTGATTAGTAAGCAAGGCTACTACTTCTTTGTGATTCTTACGACTTAAAGCATTAGTAACCGCATTCACTTTCCTAGGGCAATAATTAACCCCTAAATCGTAATCCTTGATTAGCTCGAGCCATCGCCTTTATATCATGTTCAACTCCTTTTATGTGAACAAATACTTAAGGCTCTTATGATTAGTGTAGATCCCATACCTTTGCCCATAAAGGTAGTGTTACCATATCTTTAAAGCGAACACCATTGCAGCTAGTTCCAAATCATGTGTAGGTAATTCTGCTCGTGTGGCCTTAGCTGTTTTGAAGCGTAAGCAATCACTTTCCCCTCTTGCATGAGTAAACATTCAAGACCATATATGGATGCATCTTTATGAACTATATAGGGCTTCTCAGGATTTGGTAGTACCAAAATCGAGTGGAAACAAGTCTTTGCTTAAGTTCTTGACAGCTTTGGTCCCTCTTTTCCATCCATATAAACTTTCATTCTTTTGGGTTAATTGGGTTAAGGTTTAGCTATCTTGGAAAAATGCTTAACAAACTTCCTATAATACCCTTCCAAACCTAAAAAGCTTCTTACTTCTATCACTGTCTTGGGTGTTTTTCAATCCATTACGGATTTTATCTTTTCAGGGCCACAATATATACTCTCCTGATACCCATGACCCAAAAATGAAATCCTATCCAACCAAAAATCACACTTGGAAAACTTAGTGTATAACTTGTGCTCTCTTAAGGTTTGTATTGCCATGCGCAAGTGTTCTTCATGTTGCTTGCACGTCTTTGAGTAGATAAGGATATCATCAATAAAAACTATAACACTTATCTAATAAAGGCTTATACACTCGGTTCATCAAATCCATGAATGCATCATGAGCATCTGTTAATCCAAATGACATCACCAAGAATTCATAATGTCCATATCAAGTTTGGAATGTTGTTTTGGGTACATCTCCCGGCTTAACCCTTAGCTGATGGTATCCTGATTGAAGATCAATCCTTGAAAACACACTTGCTCTTTACAGCTGGTCAAACAGATCATCAATCCTAGGGAGCGGATACCTATTCTTGATTGTGACTTTGTTTAGTTCCCGGTAATCCACACATAACCTCATCCAAGCCATTCAGAAATACTTGTCTCTTCGGTCCTCACTATATTTGTACGAGTTAAGGGCATATTGGAGCAGTCCACTGAACTCGATCCCATATTGTTCCACTCTGCGGCCTTTTTGTGATATGTGTAGAAAATCCACGTTGTATTATACCCGGAGACTTCCAGGAAAGTAATGCTCAAGGATTCATAGCGGAACACCTCCCATGTAACTGGTGGCACGAATTCTGTCTTCTTGGATTGCCATCATACTCTTGCATTCAGTCTTAGCAGGTATGTATAATAATTAACCCTTAGATGGTGGGGCATTTCAAATGCATCAAACGATCGTTCTATTTGGGCCAACCAATCCTCGGCCTCATCAAGTTTACCAAACGCTCTCTCATAGTATCTGTCATGCCTCAAAGGGTATCCTAAACGTGGCAGTCCGCCACATACAGTATTAAAACTTAAGAATGACTTTCTGAAGTGAATCGAAAGTTTTCAACAGATATGTAAGGCGACTAACACAATAATAGGAGACATTGGTGGGATGTATGGTTCGAGATAGTAAATACAACATACAAGAATCTAAATAATCATCCAATTTATCATTTAGAAAAATATAATCTTACATCATCTTAGGGGTTTTCCCCTATAATTCTCCAACCAATCATAATATCAACTTATTTTTCACAATAAAAATACTAACACCAATAGATATTTAATATAACCTAAGATCTTCAAAAGATTTCCAGAAGCTTTCTAAAACATAGTCCCACTCGAGTATATGAAGTCTTCGGGCATAAAAGATATAGTCCTGTTATAATAAAGATCTATCAGAGTATAAGCATAACTAGCTTAGTGAGAATATTCCTAAATCAACATACTATAAATAAAATCAAACAAGTTATTAAACAAGCATATGAATGCACCAAACAAGTGATCAAGCAATACAAATGATCCACCGAAATCATATGTTTAAATGATTTACCCCTCCATTCAGGGTTAGGTGTTTCAGGCTCTTTAAAACCCATCTTTAAAATCTAACTCATGTAGTTTATTTCGGGCATCTACTCGTCCATCTTAAAATAGTTCTTTCAGGCTCCCATTACCCATCTTAAAATAGTTCTTTCAGGCTCCTATTCGCCCATCTCACAGATTTATGGCTCCTGCAAACCCGGCTACTAGACTATTGTCCCAGAGTATAGCAGCTCATGCAATGATACTAACTATGTGATATGCATAAATCAATTAATAAAATTCATAGTATATGATTAGAGTAATTTAAAGGTGATCACATAATTTGCACACACTCTAATAGAATAATAGTAAAACATAAGTTAATTAACAACGATTCATGCCTCGGTATGCTTAACATTCTTTCAATCAATATTATCATACATAATTCATTTTCATCTTTTCCTACTTCTAGTACCTCTAGCTACAAGCATAACCAAGTACGTAAAAGGTAGGAAATAAACTTACTTGGCCATGAGGATCTATCTTTCTTACGAATGAGTTGATCGTAAATCCACTAATCAAAATAATCCTCCAGGTATGAATACTCCTCCTCGGGATCACCTAATCAAGAAGAATACCCATAATGAGTATTTCTTATTGATTCCATGGTACTTATCAAAAACTATGTCATGAGATCATTAAAATCGTATAGAAGGTAATTCCAACTTAAAATGGACATAACTTGGTCATTTTAACTTAGAATTGCGCATATAATATACCTTTTTTACCTACTCGAAAGGACCTATCTATTTCTAAGGTTATTTTTGTCATAAAAAGTCATTTGGGTTGGAAAATACTACGATACAGAATAGTTACGAATTTATAGTTCACATAATATGATTTTTCCAAACTTCACTTTACTAAAAAATCCTTAAGAAAAATATATGAATATATATATAGTTGAAAAATCCTTTGGAGATATATTTATACTCATATTGTATGCATGATTTTTGTAGTGTTGTCTCAATATTGATATTTCATAAATAATTTGTCTTTAAGGGTTTAAAAGATAAAACTTTTGAAAATTTCTCCTTTTTGAATTGTTAGAAGGAAAACTAAAATATTAGTTGTTATGAGTGTTTCCCTATTATAATTTCATTTCATATCTTTTCAAAAGGAAATTTATTTCCAAAAATTTGATTCTTCAAGTTATCTACTAACTTTATTCTAGCGATTAAAAAATAAGCATTTCAAAATATCCTTTAAGTTTTTGATGGTTAAATATTTGAAGTTGTGTTAAATGTATATTTTCCTCTTATTTTTATATTCTTTCTCTTATTTAGGAAATAAATTTACCTTTGAACTTTACTTACTTGACAATTTTTTTTTCTAAGTTGGTTTCTAAAAAAGTGAGTTGATTTTACTTGGTTCGAAAAACTTGTTTTATTCTTAATATTTGTCAAGTGATAGAATAATTCTCTTAGACAAGTTTATAAGAAAAGCTTTCTTAATAAAGGATTGTTAACATTAGAACTTAGTAAAAATTTTATTTAAATTTTGAAAAGAGAATAACAATATAAAATTTAAGTTTGAAGAAACTTTCTTAGTATGTGATTTTTAAAGTCTATAATGAATCTATTTAAGTCTTATAAAAGATATGGTTGAGTTAAAATCCTTTAATGCTAAAAATGTTTCCTTTATAAGTATTAAGTTCGATTTATAAAAGAAATGAGTTCCTTTTATTATTTGAAGAAATCTATATTACTAATTAGCTTATCATTCAAAAAGAGTTTAAAAAAAAATTTAGATCTTTTGTTAAAAATTCCTTTTGTTAAGAAATCTAGTTTACTTTTCTTTATTTAAGAAAGAATCAATTTTTATTTTACTTAAGACAACAATATTCTAATCATGCATGAATATTTATGTAGCAACGTAAAAGTAAAGATAATACATAATAAGATAGAAAGAAATGCTTGTATAAATAAACATAATGAAATTGTCAAGCATTGGAACCTTAGCTTCATCAAGGTATTCTGGTCATGTATTGGGAGCCTTAGCTTCATCAAGGCAACCCGGGACTAAGAATAGACTAGTCCCAAAAGAAAATAAAAGAAAAGGAAGAAAATTGTTTTCACTTGATATGGACAAGTCTAAGACTAGAAAGACTAGTCTTAATAAATTCCATAAAACTAGTAAATAAATAAATTGCAAGACATGAAAATAAATAAATAACAAATGAGCTTATATGCTCTAAATAAATATATATACATAGTATACATAATACTATATAAGTTAGATTAGAGCAAAAATAATAATACAAAATAACAACAACATAATAACATAATGTAAAATAGGAACATGATTATTTATTGCTTCTTTAACTCATGTGAGTCTAAGAAACATACATTAAGCTCATGCCAAGTTGTATGAACATGATAAGGAATATTGGTAGGATTTTTACCTAAGGTTTAATGGAAGGTTTGAAAGGAGATGAATGGGTTTTGTGTTTGTTATTTCTTCTTGAAGTGTAGTGAATGGTAGAGAGGATTTTGAGAGAGATTTGTTGGAGAGAGGTTTTGATAGAAAATTTTGGTAAAGTTTTGTTATGTAAAGTGGATGTGTAAGCCCCAAAAATTTCAGTAAATAATTCTAAGATGAACTTCTAAAATAAACCCTAAAAAT
Source organism: Combretum micranthum (assembly GCA_024138025.1). NCBI lineage: Eukaryota > Viridiplantae > Streptophyta > Magnoliopsida > Myrtales > Combretaceae > Combretum > Combretum micranthum. The sequence goes on along the minus strand of JAMXBD010003750.1, from coordinate 24,286 downwards.
CACTCAAATTAAAACCGAATTTCAACTAGTCCAAAACACGAACGAATTCAGAAACTTCTTAATCTTGAGAAACTGAAAATCCTCAAACATAAAATGAGAACTCAACAGTATTCAAATTCAAAATCACGACGTACAAAAAAATTCATATTTAACTCCAATTTATAAAAAGGGTAATAAGCCCAAAAACAAATTATTAAAAAAGCAATAACAATTGACTTTCGAAAATATAACTCAATTCAAGAATTCCGAAAACGTTAAAAGATAATAAATACTTACAAAAATGTATATAAAATAAATTTCTCAAATTAAATATATTGTATAAACATAAGATATCAGTTTCCAATTTGGCAAAGATCTAAACCGGAAAATCACTCGGAAACCCTAAGCGAAATACAATTCTTAAGTCCGGTAATTTAGTGCCCCTACCCTAAAGTCTGAGATGTAGTTTAAATAGTAGAATAGCTCATAGTAATATGAGTTTGTTTAAAAATATCAGATTGGTAAATTTTTGACCTATTTGGAACCCATTCGGATACAGACTTAGAAAAGCGTGTCTCGGGGCTCGAGATATCAAAAATATACCAATAGTACCATTAGACTCGTAATTTCATAAGATTTCTAAATATATCAGTTATATAATTTTTCGGGTTATAAAAGTTACAGTTATAACCTTTTTATCGTATTTTTATTATTACCAGTAATTGATTAGTCTTTTGCACTATTCATTTTTTATTTCATTACAAAATTTTATTATTGTTATGAAGTATTATATTTTTAGATAAATATTTTATATGTTATAGAAAATATTGTTTTTCTAAAATTTAGTTCGTTTCGGGTCTTTACGGGATCAGATTATGTTTAAGACCCGATACTAGAAATAAAATAAATTAATTTAATAATTAGAAAATATTTTTAAAATATTTTTATTTTCATAAAATAATTTTTTAAAATTTTTCGGGTTATAAAAATATTATTTATAGCCCATATTCGCGTATTTTGATCATACCGATAACATAATTGTTAAAATACTAAAATAATTCAAATAATTATTTAATTTTAATTATGAAAAATCTGCTACAAATATTTGGAATAAATTTTCTAATTTTATTTTATTTTGTTTATTTTATTAATGAAGTACTTTTACAACCCATACTTTCAAGTACACCTTACACATATCACTTCCTTTTCACTTCAATCTTTCTACACATTATTCCAGAATTAATGCAGATTTTTGACCCTCTTTATGGCTGCCATTGTCCTTTATTTACTCCTATTTTGACTAAAATTAATTATATTCAATCTTTTTCAAAAAGTTACATTACACATTAATTATACAATTCAAATTTGAGTCAAATTTCAACAAAATTCACTCTCTCTCCTTCTTGGCTTTCACGTGCAGCATGGGGCATTTTTGGCTGCCTTGTTTTATTTTTTTCTCTTCTTTCATTCATTAAAACACTCATTTTTTCACTCCTTCATTTACTCACTTTCCCTCTTTCATTCTTTAACCTTTTCTCTTTCTATTTCCACTCTTTTCTTTTTCTTCTTGCTCTTGTTCCTTCAAGAACCAAGCTGCCCCCACATCTTCCATTAGCTTCCACCATATTTCTTGAAGATTTCTAAGCAAATCTTCATCTCAAAGCCTCCATAGGTGATATAGGTAAAGTGTAATGAATGTTTCATGCATCAAATGACCTTCCATAAGCTTAAAAGCTTAGGATGATGATGCCAAAAATGCAAACTCACTTTTCTCTATTTTATTATCTTGTATTTCAATTATTTTCTTGTTTAAAGTTGATATATATTGTAGATCTAAATTTTTGTAGCCTTGATTTTTGTTTATGCTATAGATCTTGTTATTTAAGTTGTTATCTTTGTTATTTCTTATGATTTATGTATAGATCTATCATCACACGTGTCTATTTTAGTGATTCATGCATTTAAAACTAGTTTAGAAGACTAGATCTAGTGTTTTGAGTTCATAAATGCATTAGATCTTTGTTGTTCATGAAACTTGCTATAGTATGATGATGGTAGGAAAATTGTAGGAAACTCAAGATCTATTTTATTTTCAACAAAAACAATTTTTGAAAATTCGGATGAAAATGGAACCATATTTAGAAAAGTGGTTTTTCAACTTCAAAATGTGTATTTTTCATTTAAAATGAAGGGCTTAGGGTATAGATAACATAAATGAGTAATTTTGATGAGCAAAGTTAGATCTATGAGTTTAAAGTTTGTTTTCATGGGTTTCATCTAGGTGTATGTTCATATTATGTGTAGACTTTAGATTTGAACTTGAACAAAATTTGTGAAATTCGTATTTTGGCAAGACCAATATTTAAAAACCACTTTCCAAGTGTCAAAATGTAATTTTTACTTAAGAAAATGAAGGATTAATATATGTATATCATCAAGACTTCTTTTTACAAGAATCAAAAGTGATTTTCAAAATAAAAATAATTCTATTTTCGGATTTTGGCCAAGGCCTATTTTAAAAACATGTTTACCAACTCAAAAATGAAGTTTTATTTAAGAAATGAAAGGCTCTAGGATAGGATATGTAAGGGATGGATTTTCATGAGCTTAGATAGATTTTATCAAAAGATATAACCAAAAATGAATTTTGTAAATTCGGATCCCAACCAAGACCAATTTTTAAAACCCATGTATCAACTTCAAAACTCATGTTTTATGTATAAAATTAAGTATATAGGTAATAGATATCATTAAGCAATGATTTTTACAAGTTAAAATGAGTTTAGGCATGAGTAAGGTATTAAACAAGTAATGGAATTAAAATGAAAAAATTTGAGTTAGTGATCAATGTCAAATTCGTAATTTGAGATGATGCATAAGTAATCACTTAGTATTTGAGTTCAAATTGCAAGTTTTATGTGTTTAATGAAGTCCTTAGGTAATTGATATAGTAAAGCCTTAAATTTTAATGCTTTAAACAAAGTTTACCCCAAATGAATCATTCAAAAAGTGGATTTTCTAAAATTCGGATTTTTAAGTAAATCATATTGGAAAACATATTTACAAAGTGTAAAATAGAAATTTTTATGTAGAAATGAAGGTCATAAGTAATATATATAATGAAGACTCAATTTTAACAAAAATAATTATATTTTCTTAAGTAATAAATCCAAAACAAATGGAAATGATCAAAGTTAGAAAACTAGATTTTTCAAAAAGTAGTTATAGTTGAAGTCTTGCAAAATAAAGAGTTCCAAAATTTTCTTTTAGCAAAAATCATCAAGATCATGCATACATTGAGCTCATCTCATGTCATTCATATTAGGAAATCATTCATATTGCATGTATAGCCAATTTATATAGTGGGAACATTACAAACATTTACAAAACTATTTTTCGAAATTGGAAACCGTTACTGATCAGATCTGATCACTCTGTTCCGATACCTAAATATTTTCAAAACTTCCAAATAATATTAGAATTAGATATATCTTTCGAAGTAGATAGAAATCTATATAATTTGCGAGATTCCGAGTTAGAATGACCAAGTTATGGCCGTTTTAAGTTGGAATGCCCGCTTAGGACGCGAATTGCGAATTTGATAGTTTGAATGAGATAGTTTGGATTAGTTCAGTGATGAAATACTTATTAGAGTATTTCTTCCTTTTTAGGAGATCCCAGATCGAGATTCCCTACCACCGAATTATTATTACTAGAAAACCGGCGATCCAATGGCGAGTGAGTTTTCTCCTTATTTTGTTACCTTGTTTGTGCTTGTAGTTAGTCGCATTAGAATTATAGAATAAGATAAAAATCGATATGAATGGGGATGGGATATGATGAGACTGTGATGAATGTATGCTAAAGAATACTAAAGCATATCGAAACCACGATTCGATTGGATAACTGCACTGTTCATATTATTTCTGTTATGTGTGTGATATTGATTGGTCACTCTAAAGAATTTATGAATATTTTGACCTAAGCAAAAATTAAATTGATTATGTATCGCATCGGACATATTTGTATTGGTAGCGTGCTACTCCTACGCAGGTCGATCGGTATGGCCGAGGACTCGTTTGGATAATGACCTGAGATCAGAGCTCATTCATAGGAAACTAAGGCGCATCGGGGACGCATTCCATGTGTGAGCCTAGTCGAGGCGAGTGCTACGAGCCGAGAGCTTGGGGACTAGCAACAGTCGTGTAGACTTCAATACCATCCCTAACCCAAGATACGGAGGGCGTAAATCCGTTCTGTGTGTGGGTTTCGGATACCCATGCATAATTGCTTGCTCACTGTTTTGTTCATGCATAGCATATGATTGATTTTAACTTGCTTGTTATGGTACGAACTAAGGAAATTCTCACTAAGCTAGTGTAGCTTATACCCCAATAGTTGTTTAAATGAACAGGTTATTTCAAGAATGCAAAGTGGGGACCGAATTGGTTGGAGCCGGGAATGACTCCGAGATTTCGGCAAAGAATACGAATGTTTTAAGTTATCAGCTAGTTTTATGATTTGTCTTATAATAGTTATGTAGGGAAGTTGTGGATTAATGTAATTGAAGTTGAATGATTTGTATTTTGAAGTATAGTGGGTTGTATCGAAAGTATAGTGGATTTTATTTCCTTTACATTGTTACTCAATTGTGTCAACATAAAATGTATCATTCCGATGTGTCTCCTTTATGTGTTAGACGCCTTGTACATAGTATGGAAGCCTTCGCGTGACTGAGGTTGTCATTCTTAGGCTTTAATATTGTGTACAGCGGATGCCACATTTAGGTACACCTTCGGGGCATGACAGGATGTGTGAAAGAATGAAGGAGGAATTGGTTATTTATAAAATTTTTAGAGTGAAATTTTGATGTAATAAATAAATTGAAAAAGAAAAAATAATAGAGAAAGAGGGGTAACCGACGCATATAAGAGAGAGAGAGGAGAGCATATTTTGTTTGTTTTGTAATTTTGTAAAGAAAAGAAATAATGAGTAAAGTTTGATGTGAATAAAGTTGTATTGAAAATGTAAAAATTAAGAAAATAGGTATGTAGGTAGTAAGAAATAGGTGTAAGAAAAAGTAGAGATAGTGAAATAGTAATGAACAGTAGACTAGATATATAAAATACGGTAATAATAAAAATACGCGTAAGCGAGCTATATCTGTTATTTTTAGTTATCGAAAATTCTAAAACTAATATTTTTGAAATCCTTGTTTAATTACAAGTCTTTTGGTGTTATTGAAATATTTTTATTATTCGAAGCTTCGGACATGTTTTTCGAGAACTGATCCTGTTTAGGTCCGAAGGATACTCGAAATTCACGAATCTGATATTTTTATGTTACCCTATAGTATTATGAACTATTTTAAGCCATTAACTTAATTTCGTTTTTTAAGGTTTGAGAACGCGAGATTGCGGAGTTGAAATTGCTTGATTGTCTTGGTCTTCGTTGACTTTTGAAGTTCCGTTTTACTAGGATTAGGGTTTAATCCAACTTTACCCTAGAAATTGAGGGGTTTATGTCAGGGATCAAATAGGTGGATATTTTCATGTTCGGATTTTTGAATTGAACGATTATTGAACTTTCTATTTTTGTTTTTGATGATTCTCTTATGAAATTTCGTTATCAAAATTGTTTAAGGTTCGATTTCAACTTGGGTTAAACTTTAGATTTCGATTCAGTATTCCAAAACCATTCTCGAAAAATTTGGGGCTTATAGTATCTATTACTCCTTATGAACTCGGGTAAAGGGCTCATGTACGGCCTTAGGGGTAGTGGAGTAGGAGTTGGAGCAGGAGCAGGAAGGAGCAGGAGCAAGCATAGTTTGTTGAATGGCCTCAAGCATTTATGCCAGTTGCCCTGAAGTTGCTTATAAAGCGGCTTGAGCATTGGTCAGGTGGGTTTGGTGGCGGTGCTGCTTGTTGCTCTTACCCTATATTTGGTTCATTTGACGCGCTTTGTTCTTAGCATCTCCTTTCTCTACTAAGATTGTGTTACGTTTTAATTAACTTAGTTAAGTAATCTTCCAGCAACATTATTAACGTTTTCTATCGAGATTCGGAAATGCCGGAAATTCTTATGCAAGCGAGTAATATAAAAGCAAAGTATAATTTAAGGAACTTAAATAAAGAAATCTCAACTTCATAAAACATAACATAACTTTTCATTAAAACTTCAACTGTAGGTACAAAGACCTTTACATTGGAATTGAAATCAAAACATACTGATTCAAAACATCACAATAAGCAACAACCATAGATAACTTTCGGAACAACAAAAGCTACTATGACCTATCTTTCAAGGTCGCAACTACAAAACTCAGCTTGGACTTGTAGGTCAAAACAGAGGTCTCGCTTCCTCCCTTAATTCTCATATTTTTTTGTAAGCTACTTCTTCTCCTTCTTCATCCTTATTTCCATCGGATGGGTAACAATCTCATCCTCTATCTCATCCACTTCTTTCTCATGGGGTTGGTACTCAATTCACTTAGTGGAGGTGGCTGAGCCATGTCGGTGGGTGGAGGTAGTACTTCCTCATACACTCCCCATCAAAAGAAGTGACTTTGAGAATCCGATTGAAGCCAATTAGTGTGATCCCCTAACAAGTCATGGGCATAAACAAACAGATATCCAATTGGGTTCCAGGTTTGAAAATTAGGAAAGGTCGGTTTTCCTTCATTCCTTAACACAAAAGTAGCTTCTTGTAACATGGGTTCCCCCAACTTATGAACAACAATCCTTTTGGATGCATAAATCACTTCAAGCTCCGACCAACATTTCTTCCTTAGGGCAATACTCAATGTTGGTCATTACTTTATACCACTCATGTCATCAACCCTCTTTTCCATATATTAAACATTTCTCGAATTGACCTAGGACGGCCAGCTAAAGCAAAGTCTTCACAAAATCCTAATTCTTAAACGTACTTAACCAAAGACTTATCGAGTTGCTTACGCATTTGCCTTGCCTAGGCGAGCTTCACCAAAAGTAAGCTATTCACAAAAGAAGAAAGAATTAGAATTGTAATACCTATACTACCCAAGCTATTCCTATCTAAGCCTTATTTATTTTATTCTTATCCTATCTTAGTCTTCTCTTTTATTTTCTCCTTAAGTCTATTAATTAAAGTTATGATTGTAGATTCTTAACCATGCTGTGATACTAACTTAAACTGTTACGCCCTAAAGAGTACCTAAATGTGATAGTCCGCCACACTCAATATTTAAACTCAAGTAAGATAACCTTAATCTCTCCATGAGTTTGAACACCGAGTGTAAGGCTACTTTCAACATATAAGGAACCATACTTTGATTTGAAATAGTTTAAGGAGACATGCATAGCAACAAGAATATGAATCATAACAGTTATATTAGATTTAATCTATTACATGATCTAAGGGGCATGCCCCATAAAAAATATTAAGAGCTCTTAAGTTCTCAAAAGTCTCTTACAACATCCATCAAATATTTTAGGAGATTCAACTAGATGTCTATGACTATATCTAGGTCTCGACTTCATCAAAAAGCTCCTTAGAGTTCAAAAGCTGTACCAGAGGAAAGTGGCTTCTCGAAGATAGCCATAAATATCATACTGCAATAGGAAGCTATTGGGGTATAAGCTTACGAGCTTAGTGAGATTCATTTCCAAATATTTAATACTCAACAACAGTATAACAGACAAGTTATTAACAACCATATGAAATACACAAGCAAATGAGCCAACAAGCATATGACTTTCCGGTAGCCATATGTGAATGGATTTACGCCCTCCATTTGGGGTTGGGGTGGTCCATAAGTCATGCAACCATAATCCTGATCTCTTTCTCTTATTATACAACATCTGTTGTTTTATGTGATACTTTCAAGTGCCTACTCCACTTCCATTAATTTAAGTGATCTTGCATCCTTAATGTTAACACGGGCCTCCATGCCTTCGCTAATATATTTTTGTCCCACCAAAGGTATACTAGCTAATGCAATGTGACTTACTACGTGTTATGCATATACAGTTTATTCATATAATTATGGCATGTTAATTATGTAGGTTAAGAGCGATCATAGAGAATTTCAGATAATTCAAGTCTATACTAGCTCATACAATGTTTTTACAATAAGTCTCATCTCGATATACTTATCATTCATTCAACTAATATTAGATCACAACTCATCGATTTCATCTTTTCCTAATTCTAATGCCACTACGATTACAAGTACATACATAAGCACATCTATTTAAGAAATGAACTCACTTTGCCACGGCATGGAAATTCATGTAATCCTAATAGTCCTCGGGAAGGTGTAATCCATCTCCCAAGTTTCCTAATCAAAAGAAATAACCCTAATGAGTATTTCTATGAAGTTCAAATGAACTTATAAATTCTATTCTATCAAGTTCGTCAAAATTCATCTAAGAGGAAATTCCAACTTAAAACGGTTATAACTTGGTCATTTTAACTCGGAATATCGTATATATATTAGATTTCTAACTATTCGACGAGAGCTATCTATTTCTAGAGTTATTTTCAACAAATGAGGAGGTTGGTCCATGAACAGTAGGGTACGATATTCTACACGAATTTCCCATTTCAATTCAATTTCTAACCTCCAAACCAACATCATATTAAAGCTTTGATAGATACTTAGCTATCATTATATGTTATAAGACTCTATTGTATACATATATAACTCAATACCATGCATGATTCATGAGTGTTGGAAATTTCTAATTTCTCATGTACTTAGATCCTATCCAATAAGAAGTATGTGACCTTACTTTTCTAACTTTGTTTCTACAAGTGCATCATGCATATATGTATACCTACAAGCTATTGTCATGAAGGTTATGAGATGATCTATCTATATGTACACATATAGTACGAAGAATTTTTTTTGAAAAAATTTTATTTTGCAAAACTTTGAAATTTACTAGACTTAAGAAAAATAGTTTTTCTTCTTGTAAGATCATACTTGCCTTTATCAAAACTCAACCTTGATGACTATTTAGCCATCACCTTCATTATTTTAAAAACCTTCATTTTGGGATTAGAAAATAGATGTTCTAATAGGTGGCTTTCCTAATTACGAATTTGACAAAGCTTTAGAGAATAAAAACATTGTTTAAATCTATTCTTGGAAATCATTCATTGTTCTAGGATTATATTTTGATAAACCTCTCTTGTCTTTGTCAAAATTTGGTCTTTATTACATGTATCCCCTAGGACTTCCATTTTTTTTTTCCTAAAAATCATCATTTTGGCTTTTGAAAATAGGTGTTTGAATAATGGTTATTTTCAAATCCGAATTTTGAAAAATTCATTTGAGCTTGTTTTCTTAGTAAAACTCATTTAGTCTTTCAAAACATATTTCATAATCAAACCTACCCCTTAAGGCTTCCTTTTCTTTAATAAAAATCTTGTTTTGAAGTTTAAAAATGGCTGTTTATACCTCAAGACTCGTTTATTACAAATTTAAAACTTGTTGTTGGAATTGAAACATAACCTTTATAAACTTTTCCTTGTTTTGAAAATATTCTTTAGTAGATCTAAGCTTTTCTCATCAAGATCATTCATTTGTGATATCTACTCCCTAAGCCCTTCATTTTAAATGAAAAGTACACATTTTGAAGTTGAAAAGTAGCTTTTCTAAATATGGTTCCTTTTTCATCCGAATTTTCAAAAATGATTTTTGTTGAAACTAAAATAGATCTTGAGCTTTCTAACACTTTTCTACTATTATCAAGCTATTACAAGGTATTTAAGAACACAAAACAAAAGTCTAATGCATTTATGAATTTAAAACAACTGGATTTAGTTTACTATATTAGTCACTAAGGTATAAACACTATGATGGTTATGTGAATGATGAATATATGCACAAATCATTAACATCAACAATATAACTTGAAAATAAAACAAGATAATAGCAAAATAACTCAAATAACAAGATCTAATAATATTATGATGGCAAGTATTTCATGTTCAAGTGTTTCCACATCCCTAGCTTGAAGCTCATGGGAATTTTTATGTGGAATCGTACATGAATGAACGTGTCATTACATGTTTTTTAAGATACTAAGGTATAATCTATTACCTATTGATTGTGTGGAGTAAGAAACTTAAAAGAAAAACAAAGTGTGTGTGTGTGTGTGTGTGTGTGTATAGAGGGAGGGGGAACTCATGGTTTGAAAGAGGAGAGGGAGAGAGAGTTTTGCAAAAAAATTTCTAAAGTGAAAAGGAATAAAGAGAGAAACTGAAATGAAGTGGGCATAAGGAGGCAATATAGAGAAATGAATTAGGGTTTGCTTTGATTAAACAAAAGAAAATAAACAAATTGGAGAGAGAAAAATGGAGGGGGGGCGCCAGTTTCATGGAGAAGGAGAGAGAGTGGAGTTGTGTAAATAAGTAATTTAAATGATAAAAGTTATATTGGAAAGGTAAATTATAAGAAAAATGATGTAATTGTAAGAGTATGGTGTAAGGATGTAAGAAATAGGTTATGGGTAGTTGTGCTTGTGAATAGTGTAGAAGAAATCGAAAGTAGATTAGACATCTAAAGTACCGGTAGTAATGAAAATACGATAAAAAGGTTATAATTGTAACTTTTATAACCGAAAAAATTATTTAACTGATATATTTGAAAATCTTATGAAATTACTAGTCTAACAGTACTCATATCATATTTTTATTTCGAGCCCTGGGCACACTTTTCGAAGTTTGTACCGATTGGGTTCGAAATAGATCGAAAATTTGCTAATCTTATCTTTAAGCATCCTAGTATTATTACGAACAAACTACACCCTTTACTCATATTTCGACTCCTTGGTTTAGAAATACAGGATTTTCGGATCCAAACTACTAGGGTTTCCTAGGAATTTATTGATTTAGGTTTTTCGGTTTAGGGTTTGAACTTAATATTACCCTAAAAATTAGGGGCTTAAATAGTAGTCATTTAATCCCTATATTTATATTTTTTATTTAATCTATTTGTATGTCAAGTTTCGGGGTTTGAAAATTTTGGTTTCTTTTAATCATATCTTGAATTATCAGTTCAAGATACAAAATCTCGTTTTTGGTATCAATTAGGGTCAAAGAAGTTTTTTATTTAGCTTTTAAATCCTAACCCAGCTAAATTCAAGTTACTGATCTTTTCTTAGGTTTTGATTGGATTCTAGGTTTACTAACTAGTTCATACTTTCTATTTTTAGTAGTCGTGTACTAATGTGAAAAATTTTCGGGGTTTACAACTTATGAACTCAAAACAACTAGTTCTTGTTTATTATACTAGTTATAAATGTATGGACACTATGACTATTATGTGGATATGGCTAGATGATGAATGCACGCACAAAACATTAATAATAAGAACATATCTTAATAATAAAACAAGTGATAGCAAAATAATCTTAAATAACAAGATCTATAACATTGTGATGGCAAGGATCTCATGTTCAAATGTTTCCACATCCCTAGCTTAAAGCTCATGGGGATTTTTGAGTGAAATCACACATGAATGATCTTGCCATTACATGTTTTTAAGGTTATAAAGTGTAGATCTATTACCTATTGGATGTGTGGAGTAAGAAATTGAATGAAAACAAAAGTCTATGTGTGTCTTAAGGGTGGGAGGCTCACTGTTTCAAGAGGAGAGGGAGAGAGAGTTTTGCAAAAAAAATTTCTAAAGAGAAAATGAAGAAAGAAGAAAATGAAATGAAGTTGGCATAAAGGGGTTTATATAGAAAAGTAGATTAAGATTTGCTTTAATTTAACAAAAAGAAAATAAAACAAATTTGAAGAGAGGGAGAGGGCACATGGGGCGCTGATTTGGAGTGTAAGGAGAGAGGAGATGTGTGTTGGGTAAGTTTCAAAATTAAATAAGTAAATTAAGTAGTAAAAGTTGTATCGGAAAATAAATTGTAAGGAAAATGATGGAATTATAGGAATAGGTTGTAAGGATGTAAGAAATAGGTTATGGGTAGTTGTACTTAATGATAGTGTGAAATAAATTAAAAAGTAGATTAGACATTTAAAGTACCGGTAGTAATGAAAATACGATAAAAAGGTTATAACTGTAACTTTTATAACCCGAAAAATTATATAACTGATATATTTAGAAATCTTATGAAATTACGAGTCTAATGATATAAATATCATATATTTAATATCTTGAGCCCTAGGATACGCTTTTCAAAGTCTGTATATATCGGGTTCGAAAGGGGTCGAAAATTCGCTAATTTAATCTTTTTAAGCACCCTAATATTATTACGAACCAAACTGCACTTTTCACTTGTATTTCGACTTCTTGGTTTAGGAACGCGGGTTGCCAGATCAATGCTAGTAGGGTTTCCTAGGAATTTGTTGACTTAAGGTCTTCGATTGAATTTCCGTTTAGGGTTTGAGCTTGATATTACCTTGAAATTAGAGGTTTTCAGGTAATAATACTATTTTTAATATCTCGAGCCCCAGGACATGCTTTTCAAAGTCTGTATCCGATCAAGTTCGAAATAGGTCGAAAATTTACTAATATGATTTTTTAAGCATCCTAATATTATTATGAACCAAACTACACTCTTCACTCATATTTCGACTTCTTGGTTTAAGAACAGGGGTTGCCAAATCTAAATTGCTAGGGTTTCTTAGGGATTTGTTGACTTAAGGTTTCTGGTTGGCTTTCCGGTTTAGGGTTTAAGCTCAAATTTACCCTAAAAATTAGGGGTTTACAACAACTAAGAATTTTTACTTTTCTTCTCAACAAATTAAAGGGAAATTTTCAAAGTTTCTATCTTTTAAACTCTTAAAGACAAATTGTTTTATGAAAAATCAATATTGAGACACACCACTAAAATCATGCATATGATATGAGTATATATATATAATATATATATCAAAGGATTTTTTCAACCATACAAATGTTTGTATTTGTTTAAAAATTTTGGGAGAAGAAGTTTAGAAAATTGTTTTGTCAAGGGCTGGAAATTCGTGATGATTCTGTATCGAACCTTTTCGGTACCAAAATGACTTTTTATGATAAAAAAAAAAAAAAACCTTAGAAATAGATAGATCTTTTAAAGTTGGTAGAAAACGATATATAATATGTGAAATTCCGAGTTAAAATGAGAAAGTTATTACAATTTTAAGTTGAAATTTCCACAAATCCGAATTTTATTGCAATTAAGAGATAGAGTTAGAAAATTTAAGTAGAAATTTTATGAAATACACATTTTGGGTATTTCTTTTGCCCAGGAGTCGAAGAAGGCAATACGTTCTATCCTGAAGACTACTTTGACTAGGGGAGCTATCATCAAGTCATGGCCAAGTGAGTTTACCCTTTATTGTACATACTCATGTTTGTGCTTGTAGTTTAGTGGAACAAGAAATAGGAAAAAGATAAATGGAAAAGTGCATGTGATTCTTAATGATTGGTGAATTCATGTTAAGCATATCGAGTCTTGAATTGTCTATAATAAATGGTTTGCTTTAATGCCATGATGAAGTGTTTGAAAAATTATATGCTCACTCTCAAAATAATGTGACTAAATGATAGACTCTTAATAAATTGATTCATGCACTACACGAATAGAGTCACATTGCATTCGCTATTATACATTTGGTAGGCCAAGTGTATGATAGTGATGGCCGGCATAACCGGGAGTATCTGCATGTGGCGAGTAGTAGCCAGTAAGATCTATATGTTTTTAATGGAAAATAGTAATCGGTAGGAACTATAACAAAATTATTTGTTGGCCATAATTGGCTGGCATGCCCAACCTTTGAGTGAAAGGTGTAAATTCATTTAACATATGGTTCTTGAAAAACCATATGTCTTTTATGCTCATGTGTTTGTTGCATCTCACTTGCTTGAATAATTAAACTTGTTTAATATCTTTTTTCGAGTATGGTAAACCGGAATGATCTCACTAAGCTAGTAATGCCTACACCCTTATAGATTTTTATATGCACAGAACATTGGCTTTTATACCCACAATCTCTGTTTATCCACATAAGTTATCTTAGGGAGCTTTTGAAGGAAATCCAATCATGAATCTAGATCAAACTTTCTGTAACGCCCTAACCTATTGGCATTATAACCCGCTACGTGTTCTCTCTTAATAGAACACGCTAAGGCTATAATTTCCACAAACAACACGAATATCACCTGTATAACTCTCAAGGTATATATATATATATATATAATGTAGTCCTCAATAAAATAAATCATATGATAAGTATGTAATCCCCATAATTAACTTACTAGACATTGTTGACATAACTGCAGGTCAACAAGTCAAACCATGCCCTAAAACTGTCACCACATGAAAACTCCAAATACAACTTAAAATTTCAATAAAAAAATATAAATCAATCATTAAAGTCTTATCTGATCCATCCTATATTGTCTATGACTATACAACTAGTCATCAGCAGGGTAGTCAGGACCGCTAACGCCATCCCCATCCTCATAGATGATATAAAACCCAAAAGATCATAAATCACATTATCATCACCTGCACCTGAAATATGAGCGGCGAAGCCTAGTGCGATAATATCCAATCCAGTTCAAGCAAGATTATGCACAAACAACATATATAAATAAATGCAACTAAACTAAATGCATACAACAGTTTATTATCTATTTTAGTCTAGTAAAACAACACAGTTCAGAATCTAGTATACATAAATCCTGAACCCAGAGTAACTTAGACTCTGCTATAAAAACATTCAACTAATTTGAAAATAGGTAATCATATATACATATATGGATGAGTGGGTACTCCCCAAACATCGCAATTCCTGAACACCTAAAGTCTACTAAATCATTTCTTAGCATGAATCCACTCGGGACAATCTCACACTAAGATCATCAGGGTGCCTCACCAGTATCACTGTCTGTAGGTCTCTACTAGTCAAAGCCAACCACAACCAGACAGATAATTATTAAGCCGAATATTTATTAAGTTTATTATGCAATTTTGTTCCTACATCCATTCACAAAAATTCTAATCTACAAGCACATACATCAAACAATGGATTGGTCGTACCTTTCTAAATTTCAAGAATCCAAATCAAATCCTCAGAATTTGATACCAACAACACAAAGTCAACCCAAGCTCCACCAATTCCTATATCCACATCATCAACAGTTTCGCAACTCCAAATGTCCTGTTACAATATATATATATATATATATATATATCAACAGACATGATCGCAATATCTTAACAAACATGAATTCTCCAAAAATCCTAATCTGAAAAGAAATCTCTGTTATCTGCACTGTCTATTTTGATCAATCTCCACTATTATCTTCAAGAATAATAAGGAACCGCACTAAACTCTACAATCATCAATTATTTTCATCAAAACCCCAATTTGCAATACATTAAGATTGTTTAGATCGTATTTTGTTGGAATCCATAATAGAGGAGATTTACTTACTATTTTGATTCGCTAAAACCCGTCTCGCATTCACCAATTTACTGATCTTACATGTGCTAGGGTTTTTCTCCAAAATCCTTCATATAAAAATTCAACCAAACCCTAAGAAACTTGTATAAATTCTAAAGAATCCTAATGAAGAGATTAAGATTACTTACTTTGGATTAGAAAATATTCTCTAATGATTTTCCAAGCATATATCTCCAAGAACTCTCCAAAATCTCTCTCACGAAGGAGAAATATTATAAAGAAAATTATATCGAAAATGATTTTCGCGTCTCGTATTTATAGAAATTTGGTCATACGCCAGCGACGTACCTGCAGATTTTGTCCGGCTTACACTATACGCTGGCCAGATCTACACGAAGTCCGACAGCGTTCATCGGGGCCTTGATTCCTAAAAATCGTCCCTTCATACGTCGGCAAATCTTGGACCTACCGCAGCTTTCATGCCGGTGTTGAGAAGAAACCCTATGAATGCCGGCAGCTTTCCTCCCAGCGTTAAAAAAAACGCTATTGTTCCCATCCTACACCGTCTGTACACCGGCGGCATAGATTCTCAGGAGGTAGCATACAATGTATTACAGAGTAAGCTGGCAATTTAATTCCTAGGCCGGCGGCGTTCTTCACCAGAGATGCCAGCCTTTATTGCAGAAATTAAGAAAATTGATCCAATTAATGCCAATCTTGTTTTAATATGAAATTGATCAAACTTAACCTATTTTTAACATCAACATAAAGGCATACTAGAATCTAGTAGCTTGTGAACACTTATCACTTAAAATTACTTTGTATATTACACTTTCTTTAAAATCTTTTGGTGAAGTTATTTAAGTTTTATTGTAAAGACTTAGACTTTATGATTTGATCCTTGGAAATATTAGTGGGGGAAAGCCTTCCCACTAGCGTGTCCTATTAACATGTTGTATGCCTTACATATGATATCGAGATTTTCACATGACTAAGATAGTCACTCTTAAGTCTTAATATCGTATGTGACAAACTACTACATTTAGGGTACCTTTTGGAACATGACAATTTAAGTTGGTATGAGAGCAACAAGTTTAGGAGAATAAGGTAATAGGAATGAATCTAGAAAAATGAAAGGGTCGATACGTGAAATATAAGTAGACAAGGCTTGGATTAAGTTCGTTAGAAAAGCTTATATTTTTCAAAAAAGACTAATAACCTTCCTTATCTTTTATAACTTACCCTTGGTGAAGTTAGGGCGAAGGCCAACGCTTGGAAATGAGACACGATGAAACTTTTGGGAGTTGTCAGAAGGTTAGGCTTTTGTGTGAGGACTTTACCCCTATAGGATGCCCTATGTCTGCCCCTGAAATGTACAACATGTGGACGAGAGGACTATGTAATAACAAGTGGGATCATGTTATTGAAGGCATAAGGTATGATGCCCATAGATGTGTGAATTGGATAGAATTGGAAGTTATCTACGGTAGGAAATGACTCATGGGTTACTACTATAACACTCCCATGCTCTAGGAGACCACATTTATATTCAGGAATGATGGACGTCTAGCTCTCCCCGACTTTAAAACTTCGAACTTCTTGGTTCTGCTATACATTTATGCCCATGATGAGCTCACTGACCATACTGACTAAAACCAAGCTGATGGAGAATTCTACTTCTATTGGTACGAAGTGTATCGTAATGTGGTACCACATCTAAATGAGCCAGCTCCGACACAGCCATAAGATAAAGAATGGAGTGAATCTGTAAGATTGGGAGAAAACAATGAAGGGGTAGAAGAAGTAGAGGAGGATGACCTAGAAGAGGATAGGGAAGTAGGACAAGAAGTAGAACCCATGGTAATTCGAATAGATTACCTTTGGAATGACCATGTTTTGACCCCCATGGAATTAATCATGAATCCGGATGGCATGCTGACCCAACTCTAAACACAAGTGCTCCTAATAGAAGCTGGTCACACACCCTAGTGCCAAGAGACCCAGCCGATGATATGATAATGGTTGAATCAGATGGAGAGAATGCCCCGCAACGAGCTCATGAGCAAGGAGAACCAAGCACATCAAGGAATCATCCCTTCGACAAAGGTAAAAGGATAACAATACAAAGTTACTTGAGGCAGTTCGTGGCAAAGAGGCCCTAAATGACCCTTAGCCTTGATCATCATGAAATGACCCCTCTTCATAGAAGCCGTTAGAAGAAAGCTTGAAAGATGAAGGAAGATGAAGAGATGAAGTAACTACCTGAGTACATCCCGAAAGTCCAATTGAATTTGCAACAAGATTGACCTAAGTTGCAGGATCCATCAGGAATTTAGCTTATGTTATCAAAAAGGTGTTTAGTGTTTGTTATATTTTGTAATTTCTATTGTAAGCTTTTGTTGTTGACTTTAATTTCTCTTATGTATAGGTCTCGTACCCTTGAATTTTTTTTTATTTATGAAGTATTTCTATTTGAAAATTTCGATTTCCTAATTTGATTACTTAAGCTTCTTTCGTAATTTTGATATATTCTCTATCATATTGGAATTTCCATATTTCTGTAATTTTTGTGTTTCATATGCTTAAAGACTTAATAATTGCTATTAAAACTTTTGTAACTAAAAATTTAAACTGCCGATGTCACGCCCCGAGGGGTACCCTTAACGTGGCAGTCCGCGTACACAATACTAAAGCCTAGGAATGACTACCTTAGTCACGCAAAGACTTCCATATCATGTACAAAGCATACATCACAACAAGTGGAACGCATCGGAGTAGCGCAATTTATATTGATAATAATTAAGTAACAAGGTAAAGATAATACTTATCATAAAACATAAACATGTTACATTTCAATTCTTAGGGGCATATCCTTCTATTATCTTTAAATAAATATACATTACTAACCATAGAAGTCATTATATATAAGGAACCTTATAAAATTACTTCATCTTAGGATTTCATTTCCTTCATAGAAGCCTAACATCCTTTCATGACCTTCTTAATGTCATAATCCTCAATTTAAGCCATGGGTATACCTGTTTCAACAAAATCTATAGGGGATAAGCTACAACTAGCTTAGTGAGATATTCCTTATCATTCGCACCATATATTTTAAACAAGTTGATTTAGATTTTCACGTATATGCTATGCAAACAATGTAACAATCACATGATTACGCAAATATATATAGTTATCCGGAAACCATATATAGAACGGATTTACCCTTCCGTATCAAAGGTTAGGGAATCGGGGTTGAAGGTCCTCGACCTTCTACTGCTAGTCCCCAGGTCCTCACCCACAACGTTCGGTTGGCTCGGCTCCGAACCTAGAGTCGCTTTCCCCGAGCGATTTGGATTTTCCAAGAAGGAACATGGCTGTGGCACTGCACGATCACAGCCAATCTAACTCTACACGTAGGAGTAGCAGCCTTCCGAAAAAGATGTGACTCGATGGATGCTATGCGTGAGCGTTTTATTTTTCTTAAGCCAAACCTTATTAAGGTTTATTAGGGGGACGATCAATCAATTTAGCAACCAATAAGCAGTCATACAAGTAAATACACAAAATTATTTAAACAAGGAGTTTGAAGTTGCGATATTCTTAATTTTTATTTCACGCATAAACATAAAATCACATGTATACACATAATCCCAAATGCCCCGTTTTTATCTTTTCTTAGTATACTAATGCTACTATTTTACAAGCACAAGCAAGGTAACGAATTTAGGAGGAATAACTCATTCGTCCATTTCGCTATTTTCTTAGTCATAGTAATCCTCGGGTAGCATATTCTCGTATCCTTCGTCACCTAGACAAAAGAAATACCCGATAAGTCTTTCATGAAATTTCTATTCTTGGATATTCTAACTTTTCTTAAAATCGCGGTAAAATCGTATAAGAAGAAATTCTAACTTAAAATGGTCATAACTTGCTCATTTTAACTTGGAATTTCACATATAATATACCGTTTTCTACCTATCGAAAAGATCTATCCACTTCTAAGGTTTTCTTTGTCATATAAGGTCATTTAGGTTCCTAAAACATTGGGTACAGATTTAAAAACGAAAATTACCAAACTTTTGCAAATCCGTTTTCGAACTCAACTTTATTTTAAAGAAAAACCTTTTGTAACAATATATATAAATATATATTTTAATAAATACTTTGAGTATATAGGTAAGCTCACTTTATATGCAAAATTCTAATGGTAGTGTCTCAACAATTTATTTCATAAACAATTCATTTTGAGTTTAAAACTTTAACTTTGATAATTTCTTTTCAAGTATTTGAAGAAACTTTATATTTTCCTAGTTTGTTATAAATGAGTATATTCTTACTTTATACTTTCATTCTTTTTCCAAAACAAGTAAATTTTTCCTTTAACCTTAGTCTTTCATAAATTTTACTAAAAATTAATTTTATCAAAAGTATATTAAGTTGTTGAAAAACTTCTTTATGAAATTGTATGTTAGAATGGTTCTTGAGTCTTGTCTCTATTATTATTTAAAATATAAGTTTTTGTTTTCTAAAACTTGTTCTTTTATTTCTTTCGAAAGAATCATCTTTATTGGTAAAATCATTTGTTTTTTAATCTTATCTTGTTTATATTATTTTAAAAATAAGTCTTTTCTTTAGGGACTTGAAAATCATTATTTTCCTAAGTGGGTTTGTAACTTTATGGGTTGATTTTATTTTTGAAAACTAGTTGTTTCTTGGTTTTGTCATGGAGTTTTGAAAGAGTTTAAATCTTAAGCTTTTTGTAAAACTTTTGATATTAACAGCTTATTCTACTAAAACTTAGGTTATCATAATATAAAAAGAAAATTTTATTTCTATGTTTCCTTGGTAATTTATCTTTGTAATTTAAGAAAACTTTGAGAAAACTTGTATTACTTTATTTTTATGTTGTTGATAATAACTTCATGATTTTGTGATAAATTACATAATCGAAAATCTAGTTTTGAGTTCCTTTAATAAAATGAAATTCTACTTTTAGATTAGTTGAGACATTAACATTATGTAGATGCAAGTATCATGAGCATATAAAATAATAAGAACATAAGGAAATACTAGAAACAAATAATAAGAAAGAAAATAAAATTCAAGTATTGGGAACCTTAGCTTCATCAAGGTATCCCGGTCAAGTATTGGAGCCTTAGCTTCATCAAGGTATCCCGGTCAAGTATTGGAGCCTTAGCTTCATCAAGGCATCCTGGGACTAAGAATGGACTAGCTCGAAAGATTAAAGAAAATAAACAAAAGATTGTTTTGACTTGATATGAACAAGTCTAAGACTAGAAAGACAAGTCTTAATAACAACATGAAATAAATAAATTCCATAACTTGAAAGTAAATAAATAACAAATGAGCTTATATGCTCTTAAATAAATATATATACATAATATACGTAATATTATATATATAAGTTAGATTAGAAGCAAATAATAACAATAATAATAACAACATAATTGTCACGCCCCACAGGGTACCCTAAACGTAACAGTTCGCCACATGCCATATAAGATTCCCGAATTACCACCTTAGTCTTTCGAGAGTCTCATATAGATGTAAGGCGTACCTTTACACAATAGAGTACAAGCCCGAATGGAGATAAAAGCTTAATTTAGCATGCATGGGCAATAGGATATAATTCATGAACATAAATAAATATTACAAAATTCTAAGGGGCATTCCCCCGCAAAAGAATAATTAACGGTCCATTACAGTCATCCAAGTCTTAGAAGTTTTCTATGGAAGTCTAATACAAAAATTACAACTTCTAGGGAAAACTCCTAGCTTCGGTACCTGTTCAGCCGGGTCTCTTCGCCTAAGCCATAAATGTGTAAGCTGCAAAAGGAATGGACTGTAGGGACGTAAGCTAACTAGCTTAGTGAGTGTAATCTCCCACAAAAACATTTATGTCACAACAATTCAACCAAGTTATTAATCAAGCAAGTGTATGCATCAAACACATGAGTTCAACATACATATGACCAACCGGAAATCATATGTGGATGGAATTGCGCCCTCCATCCCGGGTTAGCAGATTAACGAATCCTGCGGTACTAACAATATCCCGTTTATGGATCACGGCTAACCTACGATTATTCGATGTCGTTTATGGTTCACGACTAACCTACGATTATTCGATGTCGTTTATGGTTCACGACTAACCTACGATTATTCGATGTCGTTTATGGTTCACGACTAACCTACAAATGCTCATGCTCCATCCCCTTGTGATATGCACATGTCAATTTATCATTAGTCCAAGTAGTTGATTAAGCCAATTTACTTAGGCGATCAATCAATTTATCAGACAATCCATCATAGCTAACTATACAATCAAAGTTTATCACCCGGTTTCGATATTCTTTATTTATGTTCTCACATCATCATCAATCATATAATTTCCCATTAATCCCCATCATTCATATTCCATTCAATTGACCTACATTCTAGTGCACTACTTTACAAGCACATACAATAAATGAATTGGGAAGAAAAACTCACTCCGCCATTGGTACTCCGGTCTTCTAGTAATAATAGTCCGGAGGTAACTCGTCACCGTCCACGGGTTCACCTATTCATATAAGAAATTACCCTAATAAGTATTCTATCAACTTAGGACACTAAACTCTAAGAAAACTTAGTGAAATCGGAATTCGCGTCATTTCCGAAGTTCCGTTTTAAAATGGCCATAACTTGGTCGTTTTAAGTCGGAATTTCGCAAATTTATACCGATTTCTATCTACTTCGGAAGAGCTTTCTAAATATGAAGTTTAAATCAAGTTTTGAAAATATCTAAGCCTCGGAATTGAGGGATCAGATCTGTACAGCGGGTTTGTCAATTCCAAAAATGCGGTTTTCATGAATGCATTTGAGATTCCTAAGTGTAATATGATGCTAAATGCAATGGTAATGATTTTCCCTATCATGAATGTCATGATGTGAACCTTAAGGAGTCTATGTTCTTATAACTTTTTAGATTTAACGATTTTTAGAAAACAAACTTTCCTTAGAAACCATTTCCTCTCAATGTTTAGTAAGTGAATTTACTACACTTGACCACATCTACATTTTACATGGATTTCCTTTAGAAAACTCTCTTTATTTAAAGAAATTTTGACCCTTATATTAGTTATATCCTAAGGCCTTTATTTCTTTAATAAAATTCACATTTATAAACTTTTAAGTGGGTCTTTTACTATGGGGTTTCCAAAAATCCGAATTTACAAAAGTTCATTTTCAAGTTGATTCCTTTAGGAAAAAATATTTTATACTTGAAACTTTAAGTATCTATTATACCTATATCCTAAGGACTTCATTTATTTAAGAAAATATCATTTTTGAAGTTGGAAAAATAGTGTTTTCTAACCCTACATCCATTATTACGAATTTGGTTTTCATAACTTTTAACTCAAAACTCCTATGGACTTCATTTCTTGTTTCCAACATTTTCTTTAGTAAAAACTCCTTTAGACTCATGAAAAATACTACTAAACATTATCTATTACCCATAGGCTTCATTTCTCTTATGAAATACATGTTTAGAAGTTGTTAAAAGTGTTTTTGACCTTGGTTTTCAAAGTCATCCGAATTTTCAAAAGTCTTTTTCTTGTAAAGTACTTTTCTTTTTGACTTCATGGACCATCTATTTAGATCTATATACTAGAAAGTCATTTACTAAAGACAAAAGTATTAAAGACTATTTATGCACATAAACAAAATAATAATGAAACCTTTAATGCCTATATGATCATGAGTAATAAGATGATGGATCTACTTTATCAAAAGCTTAAATGAGTTTTAAAAACATAAAAACCATATTTTTATAAAAGATCCTTTGTTTAAAAGACTTTTTGATGGATAAAAGTAAAGCTTTTGGTATGAAAACTTCTTTAAAAGATAGATCTACTTTGTAATGGTTCGGGATTTTTGTTTTGATATCTCATTGTTCCTACTAAAAGATCATGGGAACATGGAGTTGAGATATCCAAAAATCACTTAGCCATAACAAAGTTTCATGAGTGGAAGTAGTGGATCTTTACTTACTTGAAGTGGATGGAAGATAAGAAGAGAAAATGGAAGTTGTGAGTGTGTGTGTGTGTCTCCAAATTTCGGCCAAGGGAGGAATGGGAGAGAAAAGAGAGCTTTTGCACTTTAGAAAAATTTGGAAAGTGAAGAATGAGGAAAGAGAGAGAAAAAGTATATAAGAAGTGATTTAGGTTAAATGGAGAGGAAAATTTTGCAAATGGACAAGGGAGGGGGGCCATGTAGAGCGGTTTTGAGCTTGAAAAGACGGGGCGGGGGGGGGGGGGGGGGGGGGGGGGAGTTGCTTTGTTTCATCATGATTTGGCTTGATTTGATTTGTATCATTAGTCATAAGTGAATGAAGTTGAAGGGACAAAATTATGGAAGAATTTGATTGATGGTAAGAGTTAGACTTGTAGGGTGGCTAATAGGTAGTGTAGGTGGTACTTTATGAATAGTAATGAATAGTTGACAAGACAATTTAATTTCCGGTAGTAATGAAATACGAATAAAAAGGCTATAACTGTATTTTTCATAAACCGGAAAATTATGAAAAATATATTTTGAAATCCTTATTTTATTCGGTTCAATGAGTACTCATAAGTATATTTTGAAATTCTAGTTCCGGGCACGTTTTTCCATATGGTTCTCGGGATGACCCGAATTGAAATTTTCTTAAAATAAGATATTTTTCTTAGTTTGAAATATATTCAAGAACTATAATCAAAATTAAATTTTCTTAGAAAGTTTATTAATTGGAAACCGAGGAAAAGCCGAATTAGGGTTTCTAGTTCTCACTCCAGGCTTGAGCTATTCCCGTTAGGGCTTTGGTTTCCGGTTCTAGGGTTTTCTTGCTATCTGAAAATTC